>RJWM01016623.1:0-44977 GCA_004363535.1 Dasyprocta punctata
GGTGAAGCTTCACAAACATCCTTGCCTTCCTTTGCACAGGATGAGGATGTTTACAAAGTAAGACCCCTGGCTCCCTCCTGAGTCTCCCAGTTAAACTTCTGACCTACTCAAATTGTAACAATGACCAGGTAACTGTGCTTTACACCCCAGGATGTAGAGCTGCTGAGTTACTTAATTAAGCTGCTAGACTTCTCAAGTTCACACAATGTATAAACCGTAGCACACATCCAACAGATAGGCTCTGACTTGTGGCATTCGATTTATGATGTTTAGACTTTACCAGGATGCAAAAGCATACCTATACAACTACTGTGCTTTTCATTTCAGTACAGAACTCAACAGACTGGAGGAGTTGCTCAACACTTTAGTACAAAATAGGCCTTGTGTTTATTTTACCCAACTGAATGTTCTGAGCACATTGAAGGCAAACAACCAATGCTCTGTGGTTTAGGAAAGGTACATGCATTATCAATTTAATGTATTTCCCACTTACAGTGGGTTTATTGTGAGGTAGCTGCATCCTAAATCTATGATAAAATTCATTAGGGTGCTACTTGTCTGAGCCAACTGGAGAGCAAATGAGGCACACATTCAGCGAGTGCTCATCTCGAGACTTTAGTGTTCTCATTACTCTTCAACACCCTCTAGACTTAATCTTAAATTTACAAAGCATTGGTATAGATGGACTTGCAGTAGAAATGAAGCTTTAAGTTAGCTGGAAAATTTCGACTATGATCATTCTTTCTGCAACATGTCATTTAATTATATTCCAAGTTCGCCTCTGGCAAAAGAGAGATTAACTTCTCACACCCTGATTTCCTCTTCTGCACAGTTTACAAATAATCCTGTACACAGATAATTAGCCAGTGTGGGTGAGGTTAATAGGAGAAAATGGGGAGGAGGTCAGGAGCCCCGGGCTCTGCTGAAGAAGGGGATGGAGGAGGGCACCTCTGACCGTGTGCACAGAGGATGACAAATGACCCCAACAGCACGTGAGGCCCCCCTGAAACTGAAACTCTCCATCATCTCTCAACTACTCACATGGATAAAAGGCAAATGAACTTTTGTTTCTAATTATTCTGGAATGTCAGTTGTGGCAGAGAAAATTAGTTTAGCTTTAAAAGTCAATTACAAATAAATGTACCATGCAAATGTCAAGAAGGACGGGTCCTAAAATGTGGAATTTCTGAGAAGCTGTTGGAGGAGTGAGGGAGCGTTGGAAGCATTGTCATCGGGGGCCTGGAGCAATGCAACTTCCAGCACCCAGAACCACGCTCTGATCCCCAGGAGGAAGGGGCAAAGTGGGTCACCGCCCACCCCAGCCCATTCCTGGTTCCCTTCCCAGGCACTCCCCTCCCCATAGAAACCATCACCCACCTCTGTCTTTCATTGGCGTCCTCAGGTTGTGCTGCTCTACGCCTCCACCTATGTCCTCGTGTCCCTCAGCATAGACCGATACCACGCCATCGTCTATCCCATGAAGTTTCTGCAAGGAGGTGAGTAGGTGCTTTTCCTTCCTTCCTTTCTTTTTTCTTTTCTTTTGTCTTTTTTTCTGTCCATTTGTATTTTTATGAGCCCATGTTTGCAGCCCAGAATGATGACTTTCTTCCTGGAGAGATGGTGCACGTACTCAACACATCTCAAAACTTTTTTTGGTCCCCATTCTCTTCTTCTCCCTTCCTTCCTCCATCCCTTGGTGTCCTTCCCATTTGCAAAAGGTCTGTGTTAGGGAGTGCCCCTTGAGTGAGGGTGGGATCATTTTCATTGCTATTTTATTCTTAACAATGACCCTCCTTCTTTTCCTCCTTTTCCCTTTGCTATCTGCCTCCACCTCCTTTCCAGCTTCGTGGGAATGATTGTCCAAAAAAGACGTCAGGAAGGAAGTTTAAATGCCTGGGATGGCACAGGCTGCTAGTGAAGGTGATGGCAGGACTGTGCTGTGACCGTCCCCTTGATACCCTGCTCCCACCCACAATGAGCTACATCCCAGACTTTGTTTTATTTTGAGACTGGGTCTGCCTATGTTGCTAAATTGCCTGGGCTGGGTTTGAACTTGGAAGCTTCCTGACTAGACCTCCTGGAGTGCTGGGATTACAGGTGTGCATCACCACACCCGGTTTAGAGTGTTTAGAGTGTTAAATACACTCATTCATCTCTATTTCTGCAGTTTCCCAGCCCCACCCTGAGAAGCATTCCACACAAGGAAGGGGACTTACACTGCCATCTGTGAGGTTTCCAGGAACAAACCCCTTGCCCTCTCGACCTAGAAGCCCTAACAACACTGAAGAGAAATTTTTCGTTGATTATCACGCCAAACTCAAAAGAAAACCTCCTCATCCAGAAATAGAGTGGGCTCCCTGAGAGAAGGAAGGGACTGAGTCAGACAGCACAGCCCCAGGGTCCCCAGAGGACGCTGCTAGTGGGGTCCCAAGGCACTCAGGACCTGTGGCTTCCCGGAGTAGGAGGAGTGGCAGGGGGCAGGAGGGTCCGTGCACTCAGGAAGGGCCACCACCTCACCTTGTGGCTCCTTCCCCCAGCCCGCACGGGCCTCGGGTACCGGTGGGGTCTACTGCCAGGTCGGGGGCTCAGTGGGCTGCTGGATTCGCAGGAGAGCGGAGGCGTGGAGAGCGGTGGGCATCTTGGCCACTGCTGTTGCTGTGCCCACAGGCAGAGCGCACCCACCACTGTTTGGCCCCTGTGCCAGTTTCTCGCAGAAGACTGTGAGGTCTGATACAGCAGGAGGGAGCTCAGGAGGAAAGCTTGGCTCCACCAATGAGGAGAAGCCAAAGACTGCTGTAAAAAGCAAGCCAGGCAAACAGCAGAAATAGAGATGAATGAGTGTATTTAACACTCTAAACCAAGTGTGGTGATGCACGCCTGTAATCCCAGCACTCCAGGAGGTCTAGCCAGGAAGATTCCAAGTTCAAACCCAGCCCAGGCAATTTAGCAACATAGCCAGACCCAGTCTCAAAATACAACAAAGTCTGGGATGTGGCTTATTGTGAAGACTCTGAGTTCAATTATCAGTTCCTAAAATAATAATAATAATAATTTAATTTAAAAAATTAAAAAATAAAAAATAACATTCCAAAGACTTACATCTAAGAGAAATGAAGTTAAGATAGCAAGTAGAGCTTTAGAATAAACCTAAGGAATGTCATCAGAGAGCCACAGGAAGGTAGCAAGATGTGGTAACTGTAGTCACCATCGACAAGGGTACAAACTGACACAGATACATCGAATAGCAGATTTGCTTTTTTTGCTTTTTACTAAAGTGGCAGTTTCCTGAGCCAGCAAGTCCAGAGAAGCTGACAAATGTCTTGCTCTTTAGGAAAAAGAAACGTAAGAATAATTAGGAAGCTATCACTAGCAGTGAAGAGAAATATGCCATGTCAGATACCAGAACATAATATTAAATTTTGCTCATTAGAACAATATAGTACTGGAACCAGAGTAGCATATATAAAGCATATGAAATTTCAAATCAGTTGAAAAAGAGCTGGACCCTATGGAAGAGCTCTCTGGTCATTTTTTAAAAAATATTAAATCACCACATATCACAGTTTAGGTTCCAGGTGGATTGAGAAAGTTAACTATTTTAAGCATAAAACTACAAAAAGAATAGGAATAAAACTTTTGTAATATTAGTAAGTGAAAAGTTTTTCTAGAAA
Organism: Dasyprocta punctata; assembly: GCA_004363535.1. Lineage (NCBI taxonomy): Eukaryota > Metazoa > Chordata > Mammalia > Rodentia > Dasyproctidae > Dasyprocta > Dasyprocta punctata. The sequence continues at coordinate 3,672 of RJWM01016623.1, forward strand.
TCATACCAAAAATAGAAACAATAAGTGAAATAGATTTTTTAATCAAAATTATTATAAACTATTTTACACAGAGTGAAGATGACAATCAAAAGACTAAAGGGCAAATGGAAAATATTTGTGCTTAGCAGGCCAAGAGCTAATAACCTTCTTATAAAGAACTTGGGCAAGGAATTGAGAACATACCAATTAAAAAGGAAATTAAAAAGCAAAGAAGCAAAAACACATAAGACAATAGAAATGATCATGTAACTACTTATTAAAGAACTGCAAGATGAAGGATTTGGGCAGGAAATTTTACCAACCAGGTAACAAGAAGAGTCCTCTTAGTTTGGGGGGAAGGTTAGGGAAGGGGAAACCCCCGTGCACTTCTGGTAACAGCGGCTCCTAGTGGACAGCCCTGGGTGCAGGTTCTATCATTACCCCTCGACCCACGGGGAGACTGAGGCAGTGCAGAGGGGCCCATGGCCCTCCTGCAGGGATGCCAGATGTGCTCCTGGATATTCCCAGTCTCCTACATCTTTCTCTTCTCTTGAGCAGAAAGGCAAGCCAAGGTCCTCATTGGGGTGGCCTGGGGCCTCTCCTTCCTGTTCTCCATCCCCACCCTGATCATATTCGGGAAGAGGACGTTGTCCAATGGCGAGGTGCAGTGCTGGGCTCTGTGGCCTGATGACTCCTACTGGACCCCGTACATGACCGTGGTGGCCTTCCTGGTGTACTTCATTCCGCTGACCATCATCAGGTAGGAGGCAGGGACCAGACCACAGGGAGCTCCTGTGTCAGGCTGTAGGCTCCACCCCTCCAGAGGTCTTGGTGCTCCTGCAGTGCTTGAGGGAGCTGACCAGCTCATCACACTTTACCTGAAGCTACCTTGGCACAGCCTGGTCCTCCAAGGCAGGGTCAAGATGAGGGAATTGACACTGACTACCAAAGAACTACAGGGTGGACTAACAGGAACCCCATCTGCACCCCACAGGCCTGTGAATAGGCACTTTGGTCTTCATTTTACATGGATAAAAACCAGACTCAGAGAGATGAAGTAATTTTCCCAACATCACAAGGGATTGCAATGTAGGGTTAGCATCATAAGAATTTCTTTCTCGTCTATCATACAACTTTCAAATGCAAAACAGTCCTGCTTTGGGGATGCGACAGATGAAAGGATAAACAGGCCAGAAACAAACTGAATGTAAGTCTCTGGATGTACTGGATGGGCTAATCTACTTACTGACAGATGCACACAATGGGGTCAGGCAATGGGCAAACCAAGGAAGAAAACTTTAGAAGCCACCCTGAGAAAGGGAAGGATCAAGGTAGGAGAAGGCGAGGGCAAGGAAGCAGGGACTTGTGGGCTAGAGGCCAGGTGGAGTGGCAGAGAGTGGACAGGTAGCAGTGACGTGGTAATGACCACCAAGTCACAAGGTGTCCCCTGGTCCAGCGGCCAGTATGGGCCACCGATGGATCCCAGCAGAGAGGACCTCCACAACAGGTTGTGACTGGTTCTGCCTTGGTCCCACACCAATGTCACCTGTGAAACGGTTGCTTCCGTGTGTGGATGAGGTAAGGGATCATAGGGGGAGATTTCCATGTCACATGTGCATGGGCTGCATGGAACCTGCGCCTTTGGTGTCCCCCCACCTGCCATGGTGTGGCACACAACATACAGGGGAGGAGACCAGTTTTGGGCTTTGATGGTGTAAAGAGTCCCGCGGTAAAAATCCTCGTGATGGAAAGTGTTTGTGCTTCTCTGGTTGTTTCCTCAAAAGGCATCGCATGGAACTGCTACATCAAAGATGACGCTCCTTCTAAGACATTTGATGCATATTCACAAACTACCCCATAGAAAGGGAATAGCCCACGAAGTTAAGAAAGTGTATCTCACTGTTTTGGTTTTGTTTTTGTTATTATGGTACTGGGGGTTGAATTCAAGTCCTTCATACTCAGTTATGTTCCCAGCCTTTTATTTTTAGTATTTATTTTGAGCTGGGGTCTCACTAATTCACTAACTTTCCCAGGTTGGCGTTGAACTTGCAACCCTCCTGCCTCAGCCTCCCAGAGCTCTGGGATTACAGGTGTGAGACACCATGCCTAGCTTCTCATTGTTTTAATATGCGTTTCTTCAATGATTAAACCCCATGAATATTTTTCAAGTGTCACCTGACATGATAGGAATCTGGTTCCTCCTTTGGCCATCTTCAGTCTCCTAAAGTACTGAAAGTGGGAAGCATCCTGCAGCATACTGTTGAGTGCCTGAAACACTCGCAAGAGTGGGTGTAGGGCTCAGAGAAGCTGCACTGCTGGCTCGTCTGTGAGTCACGCCAGGCAGGGACAAGGTAACCCTGACAGCCGAGCCTGCAGCCCTTCTCAGAGTTTGTGCTCCCCATTCTTCATGAGCCAGCAAATTAACACTCATGTTTTATTTCAACTGCCTTCTTCCACTGAGCCATAGGTGCCAGGGTGCTTGAATAAGAAGTGAAGGTCACTGCAGGGAGGCGGTAAAGAGTAGCCAATCAGAGGTGAGTCACGGCAGTGTGAGAAGGCCCTTGGAGGAAGAGAGGAGCCAGACACAGGGAAGAGAGTATTTGGGCTGGGTGTGGTGGCATCCTTTGGGAAACTGAGGAAGGAGGATTACAAGTTCAAACCCAACCTGAGAAACTGAATGACTTAGGAAAAAAATGTCTCAAAATAAAAAACAAAAAAAACAATGAAGAAGGTTTTGGAAGGAGCAGTATTATGGCTAATATCTAGATGTTCCCCCAAAGCCTCATGTGCTCACAGGTGGGGTTTTGGGGCGGTGGCTTGATCTTGGGTGTGTGGATATGGATTAAGGGTGTGTGTTAACTGGATTTGTCCATGGGTTGGTTTGGCATAGTTCTGGGTGTGGAGAATGAGAAGCTCTGCCCTGGGTATTGGTGGCACCAACCAATAAGCTTGAAACCAGGATGGGATAGAAGTCTAGAAGGCTCACTCTTTCCCATTTCCTGCTGCCCTGCCATAGACTGTTTCTCCTCTGCCCTGGTCCTCTGCCTTGCAACCAGTCAACTAGGGACTGAAACTTTTATAAACTGAGCTACACTAAACCTTTCCTGCTTCAACCTCTGGGTGTTGGTTTTGTGTGTGTGTGTGTGCGTGAGTGTGTGTGTGTCCTAGCAACAAGCAAGTAACTAAGGCAAGTGGCTCATACCAAGGCATTGATTTTGGCGGCAGTGTGTGTCCTGACTTTGCTCCTGATTGATTTTCCATCAGCTCAGGGAAACTGCTCCTGTCAAAACTCATTCAGTTCACAGTGCCCAGGTATGGCCAGATCTGTCTGAAACTGCTTTCCCACCCAGGCTGCTTTTCACTCCAAGGTTTCTCCCGGATGCCTGCAGCCTGGCCTCTGCATGGCTCAGTGTCCTTGAAGTGCAAAATATCATTTGTTTGCTGATTAAGGGAAATAATGCCAAAAGCAGGTTACCTGGACTCTCAGATGCTAAACACAGGCCTGCTCCAGGCTTTTCCCAGCCCTGGGGAACCTGAGAACTCGGACCTGACCTCCCTGGACCTTGAGCTTCCCTGAGGCACATCCTTACCATTAGGAAGCCAGGGCAGAGCTGGTTTCTCTCTAGTGGAGGCGGCCCCACCTTGGAACAGGAGCATCTAGCCAGGAGTCTCCTCTCTAACTAGAGCTGAGAATAGTTCTGGAATTGTGTATCTCTCAGCCCTGATGCTCAGCTCTTCCTTTTCCCTCTCTTTCTTTCTCTCAGTCTTTCTCTCTCTCTCGTTCTCCTTTTCCTTCTTTCTTTCTTTTTTCTGTACTATAATGGGCACCTTTTTTTGTGCCTCTTTTAGGTAAGAATAAATAAACTCTTAATTCCAAGCTTAATAGGCAAAAGCTTTTTAAAAAAATCCATAGATCGAAGAAAGTCCCTGGCTTTGCTAAACACGCTTCATAGTCTTCATGTGCATTGTGTGTGTGTGTGTGTTCACTGCCATGATAGGCACACACGCATAATGCATAATTTTTGTTTTAACTTATATTTCATTACAAGCAATTTGAGCATATTTTATATGAACATTACCATTTTTGTGTTTTTCTAATTGTTTTTTATGTACTTTTATCTGCTTCAAAGTTTTCGTTTTCTTGACTATCTTTAATGAAATTTCTTTTTTCCTCTCTCTCTCTCTCTCTCTCTCTCTCTCTCTCTCTCTCTCTTTCTGTCTCTTTTTCTCTCTCTCAGTACTGGAGATTGAACCCAAGGCCTTTACACGGATCTATATCCCCAGCCTTTTTTAACACAGCATCTCCCTGAATCACTAAGTTACATGGGCTGGGCTGGAACTTGTGATCCTCCAGCCTCAGCCACCCCGAGGGCTACAATCATAGGTGTGCACCACCCCGGCCGGCTTAGAGATACTCTTTGTACAGTGACCATTCTCTGACTCAACACTGTGAACATTTCCCTGCTTGTCTTTTGTCTCTTCATACTGAATATGGTCTTCTTTTCAGTTAGTAATGATTGACATCATTAAGAAAAGAGAGAAAGTACATGTAATTGAATTACCGGCCTTTCTAGCCCAAGTACCATATGGTTAACCCACTGTTGTTTTTGATACTCTTAGTATCTCTTGCGACAAGCTCACACATATTTCTTAAGCTCTCCTGGCTGCCCAAGCCCTGAGAGCCCCGCTCCTCTCACCCAGTCCTTGGCATGCGCTGCCCTGACCCTGATGCGCTTCCCAGCATGCCTGCCTGGCTTCTGCTACTTGAACTCACATGAGTCTCCTGTGCTCTCCAGTATGGACTGCGTGGCAGAGCTGTCTCTGCCAGCCCTGGGCCAAGGGCACCTTGGTATCCACTCCTTCATGTCAGCCTCCCTGCGTGCATGTGGTCACCAGGACCTTGCTGTGGTGTGACCACCTACGTGGCTGTAGCTCTTGGGTGCAGGAACTGTGCTCTCTCTCTGCACTTGCAGGCTGACATGTGAGGGCACTCAAGAGATATTGGACTGAAGGGCAGCCCTCAAATGAGGAAGGAAGGAAGGAAGGAAGGAAGGAAGGAAGGAAGGAAGGAAGGAAGGAAAGAAGGAAGGAGAAGGGAAGGGAAGGGAAGGGAAGGGAAGGGAAGGGAAGGGAAGGGAAGGGAAGGAGAAAGGCAGTGCAGGAAGAGCCGTGTGTTGTCTGTGTGTGAATGTAGATGTCACTGTTCCATCACTGACTCAATTGGGCTCCCGGGACCAAATTGCAGAAACTGACAGCAAAGGCAATCATTGCTTTTCTGGGTCACAGCAGCTCCAGGGCTGAGAACTCCATGCGCGCTGTCTGATTGCTGCAGAGGAGGGTACTGTCCCTAGTGTCACTGCTTCCCTTGAGCCTTGTTTGTTTTCTGGCTGTCTCATTGGTTTCTCATCCTCCTATTGTGAGATAAAGGTCAAGGAGGGGGAAATGCACAGCCAGTAGGTGCAATGAGCAAGCGGGAATAAGTTGGGACACAGACATTAGTCACGGAGCGCTGGCTGGTGATTGTGAGGGAAAGCCATTTATTTTGTTTGGGAAATGGGAATCAGACCATGAGAAAGCCCTGTTGGGCCGGTCCCCCATGGAGGACAAAGACCTAGTGGGTAACAGACTCTGGGGTGTAGCCAGCACTGTCCAGGGGCAGCAGTCCAGGGCAAGGAGAATAACAAGGGCCTCAGTCTACCAGTCCATCTGGAAAGGAGGTGACATCCTACATACTGTGGCCCAAGAGGAGGGGAGAGGAAAGTCTGTCCTGGAGGATGCTGGGGCTGATTTCCAGCCTGCATTCCACTCATCATACTGGCCACCTCAGTGTGGGAACTGCTCAGGAGCAGCCACAGGGTCCAGTCCTGGCCAGTGAGATGCAAGGTGCTATTTCTGAACTTTTAGAAAGGCTTCACCAGTCTTAATAAAGGAGTTAGGAAGCCTTTACCCTACAGTGCACAGCGCCATGTTAGCAGATGGAGTTAATGAGACAGGACCGAAAGTACTTCACAGGGGACCAGCACACAGCAGGGCTAAACGTGATGGCTCACCCCCGACTTACTCCTCCAAGTGCTGGGTGACACACACTTGAGTTCCAGCTCAGCAGTCCTGATCCGATGGCATGGGATTCTTCTGAGCTTCTTCTCTCTGCCTTAGCATCAGTCACTCTACCACATAAAAAGCTGAAGAAAAACCCCAGGATGAGGGTGTGGACACACATTCCACGCTTACCACTGCCTTTCACCAGGTCCCCACCCCATGCTGTCGTCAGAGCCACCAGGAGAGGACTGCCATGCACACGCAGAGAAGCATGGATGGAAAGGGAGATCTCTTCCTGCCCCCTACCCACCCCTGTCCTCAAAGGCTGTGCTGTAAGCTCTGGTCTTGGACACTATTCCAAGACTGTCCAATTCATATAAAAGCATATGCTTATGCATTTTTATTCTTTATCACAAATTAAAACAAATTATATGCCCTGAACAGTGTCTGAACTTTGATCTCAGCTGAAACTTCACCTCCTCTGGGATGGCTTCCTAGACCCCCAGAACAAGTCAGCCCCCTACCATATTCTTATACCATTTACATTTTATCTTCACAGCACTTTATCTCTTTACAGTCATTTTTTGTGTCTTTGTTTTATCATTGTCACCCCAAATAAGTTGTAGGACCTTTTCTGCTTGCCTACTGCAGTGTCCACGGTGGGTCAACCAGTCTTGGAACAAAGTAGGTGGTGTCAACGGACACAGTCTGAAGTGGACATTAATGAAAAGGGAGATGGGTCTGACCAGGAAGCATCCTCAGGGTTTCCTAAGGTGTCTGGTCAGTCTACCGCTCCACAGAGCACAGGGTCAAATGGGCTTTCCAGATGGCACTTAGTATCATCCCCCAGCCCGAGGTGGGTCGGGACAGTCATGGGCAGAGATAGAGCCACAGGCCTCTCTGGCTCTGAAGGCCTCTGGTGCCAAGACTGAGATGGGTAGCCTTCAAACCCCAACCCTACACTGACCCTGCGGGACCCTCTGGGGACACTTGGGATCTAAGCACAGCACGTTCCACAGGTTCCTAGATACTCCTCACAATTGGTCCAGAACAAAAGACTCAGGAGCCATCCTCAGTATCCTCCTGGGACAGTCCTGGAAGCCTGGCTCTGGTGACAGGCCCTCCTCCTGTCCCACCACCTTGTACTGCTTCTATGGGTGACGGGAAGGAACACCCAGCTGTTTAGATGGTCTTCTAAGAATTGGTGACAGAAGCAGTAAGTTACAGAGAAGGGCTGCTTTGTTTAATGGAGAGATCCTTCTGTTTCCAGATGCCTACAAAGCTTCTAGAAAACCTAAACCTGATGAGAGAGTGAAGCGAGATCAAAGACACAGAATAGATCATACCCAAGAAAATGAAGAGGCTTTCCCTTATCTCCGTTCTGGGACAGGACTTCTGTATTTCTAGCAGTAGGTTACTTGATCTTTTATACCTGACCACCATGCAGGTATATGATGTCATGTTTCCCCGCCACAGAGGACCCAAGATGGGGAGCAGAGCAGCCCAGAAAGGTCTCAGAGCAATGCGATGTGTGGAGAATGAACTGAAAAAGAATGGAAATGGGTTCCGGAGAAGGACAAAGCAGACACAACGGGGTGGGGAGCCCTGGGACTCACATTCACCCACCATCCACGGCGTGAGGAGTTTGGCATCAGGCCCAGCTCAGGTGGCCCTTTCTGTGGGCTTCTCAGCAAGGGGAAAGCTATGCAGGGGGCAAAAGGAGGGTGACACAGATGAGGAAGGCAGAGGAAGACTGGGGCGGCCTGGGTGCTGTGTGTCTCCTGGGACTGTGGACCATGGGGTGGAGTGGGAGATTGAGCCAGAGAATGGCAGCCCCAGCCCTGCTGGTGGCCCTGGCATTGCAGATGGGGACATGGATATACAAGGGGATCATGGCACTAGTCAGGCAAGAGGTTGAAAGGTTGTAAGTGGCACACATTTTGACAGCACCTAAGTTAAAACTGGATGATGCAGAGGCTAGCATGGCCTTGTGCCAGGGTGACCCACGAAGGTGTGGAGCACTGCATGTTCTCACGTTCAGTGGGGACAGTTTCAGTCAGGAAAGATGACAAGTTCTGGAGATGGATGGTGGTGAAGGTCACACAACATTGTGGAGATGCCAAAAGCTACAGAACTGTGCAACTAAAACAGTGAAAACACTAAGTGCTACATAACTTCTACCACAATGAAGGAAGTGATCAAAGGAAGGAAGAGAGATTGTTTGCACTAATACTGAAGAGGAGAGATGGAGAGGAAGGTCCAGGCCGTGGTGTCAATTTGAAGGGACAATCTACAATCCCTGCTCTGCGGGGGAGAATGAGAAAGAAGCCCAGGGCCTGTGGTGCAGGGCAGCCCAGCCCTGGGAAGGAGGTTGATTTGGGCAACAATTGGTGAGGACACAGGAGTGACCCTTTGACCAGTAACAATGCCAGGTCCTGGCTCTCCACTCGCCATCTGAATAGTCCTAGGCAGAAAAACTTTCTAATTCATTAGATTTTCCTTAGTTCTTCCATGGTGTGTATGGTTGATAATCAATAAATATCTGAGTTATTGATCAATAAAATAAGGGGGTTGTAATTGTCAAAGGCCATTAATGTTTCGTGGGGGTTAAAACCTTAGCCTTGTATTTCATTTACCCAGGAAAGGAATTTTACTGATCTAAGAAATATTTGACTGAGGGTGAGGATGAGCTCACTAATAACTTTTTTTCTCACTTTTTTCCTTAATGAAGGTATATAAATTACAGAAAAGTCCCAGGAAGGTATATGAGAAGGAACAGAGTGTTTCAAAAAAGGCCCCAGGCTTCCCCGGGGCGCTCAGAGGAGACCGCTGAGCAAGAATGGGGAAATGCGGGAGGCAGTAGAAGGTTTTAACACAGTCATTAATTAAATTATAGTCTAAGGATCATTAAAAGCAATTAGTGCCTTGCCAAACTGGAGCTCTGTTTTTTTTTCTTTTAACTAGTAATTCTCAAGAGGAAAAAAAAATTATGCAGTTTTGAAATAAAGCAGTGCTTTGTCCCAAAGTTTCTTAGTTTAGGTAATTAAACTTGGAATGTCAAATAACATTTAGAAAGGTCTAAGTTTTATATTTATCAAAGGGGATGTGGAATCCGCAATGTGCTGATGTGTGCAAATCATTAACACCCCGTTAAGCACAGATTATATCATCCAATCGTGGGTGTGATGAGATGTGAAACACAGGCAAAAAGGGCAAAAAAGAAAGTTATACTTTCAAGTCTCCACGGACTCACAAGCACTGTGCCTGGCACTCTAAATTTTAGCACATTGGACACAAAGTACTCAAGAGGTTGGTATTATTCACCCTGTCTGACAGAATCTCAGCTAAGGCTTGGTGCATCCATCAGCTATCGCTGTGTAACAAATGGTCACAAACCCAGGGACTTAAACAATGATGCACGTGTTATCTGCAGTGTCTGCAGTGTCTGTAGGTTGGGATTCTGAATAAGGCTTAACTGGATCCCTGCTTAAGTACAGTGGCCATCCAGGTGCTGGTTAGGGCTGGGCTGGGGGTCATCAGCTGGAGAAGGGATTCTCCATGTCCCTCCAATCCTTAGCAGACTTCATTTCCTTGCGGCCACAGCACCCATGGCAGCTGCCTTCTTTCAATACCCTGGAAAGGCGGGTGCTGCACCCTATATAATCCCATGCACCTCTCTGGTCTCATCAGAAGTGAGTCCTGGGCCCTGTCCACACTCAAAGGAGATGGTCATCTATAGGCATGGATTCGGAAAACTGAGATACAGGGCCCCCCAGAAAGATCACCCAGTGTCAAGGTCATACCGCAAGTGCATAGCAGAGGAGACTGACTCTGAGGGCTGCTTGGATTCCAATCATGCTGCCACCTCTCCCCACCTGGACTGCTCACCTTGTCCAGGGCCCAGACTCCTCACTTCAGAAACAGGGGGCTCCCTCTGACTGATCTCTGTGGTCCTTCCCACTTCAGCCAGGGTGCAGACAGCATGACTAAGGGCCCCTGCCTTCCCTCTTCCCCTCAGGAAGATGGAATAGCCTGTCCCCTGTGTCCTCCACGTAGGGATCCCTCGGCCATGTCACACCTTTGCTCTTTCTGCAGCATCATCTATGGCATTGTGATCCGAACCATCTGGATGAAAAGCAAAGCTCCTGAGACAGTGATCTCCAACTACTCAGGTAAGTCCAGGGCACTGGCCTGGCTCCTCGCTATTGTTTGCTCCTGGCAGGTTTTTCTCTGGCAACTGTGAGCTGAGGCTTCCTGGATTACAAGCCTATTGGTTGGTCACCTGACTCCCCAAAGCTGTTCCAGAAACTCTGTCCTGGCTGCTTGGCCTCCCTGAGAATCAGGAGAAGGCAGGAGCCCTCTGGGGCTGGCCAAGCTGTTTCAGCAGAGTCTCCAAAAGCAGCCTGTGAGCCGAGATGGCATTTCCCCAGCCTCACACTAACTGGACACACCTGCAGGACAGAGATGGATGTGCCACTGCCCAAGGACACCACGGCAGCCCACAGACCCAAGAAGAGGCTTTTCCATGGACTTGCATTTACAGATGGGTGTCCCTGCTGCCTGTCCACAGAGCAATCCTAGGCCATGAGCAGTTAAGACTCGAGCCACATGCTTTCCACTGTTCCTGCACACCAGTCCCTGCAGTCCCCCTTTATACCCATCCCCACTCCATATCCAGGATCATGAGCACAGGCGCCTCCTATGCAGCTGTGAGATCTGGAGGTTGCTGCACCTCCCAGGAGAGGTTCCAGTGTTTGATTCCTGTCACAGGAGAAATGTAGCACTCCTCACCCAGAAAGGGAAGAGAGGGCTGGGGCCTTGGTATTCACTACAGCGGGGTGACTCCACAGCATGAGACAGCTCTGCGAGGCTGTTCCTCTCCTTGAGCTCACACAATAGGATGTGCACACACCAAACACACACAAGTAAACAAACCTTCATATACCCGGGCACACCTACATAGATACACTCACACCCACATGCCCCCGCACAAGGGCAGCAAGCTACAACTCAAATATGCAGAGTAAAAGAGCTGGTTTATGTCCTACGTGGGCCACTGTGAGCTGCGCCATCTTGTAAAGTTACACAGGCTATCTGGCTCCAAGAGGCTGAAGTGGGGGGCTAGACTAGACACCCCGGAAGGCCGCTTGTAATCAGACTTGTAGCTAACAGCTGTGTGTGACCAAGAGGGAGCTTATTTTATCCCCTGCGAAGGTGATTTTTCCATATCACGGGAGACAGCCGCAAGTATTCATAAGGAAGAGCGGGCATGGAGCGTCCGTGTGTGAATGGGTGGAGACGGCACCCTGTGAGTCTCTGGCTTCGGTTCAGCTGTGCTTTCCTGCTCTTTGGGAGTGGTGAGGGAGACTGGGGGGCCCAAGCATCCTGACAGTGCAGCACAGAGCCAGACAGCAGTGGCTGATGCCGTAGCAGGAGCTCCTGCCCCATCCCCTGCCTTAATCCCCACCCAGCCCACTGAGCCATGGCTTGACTGTCTCATGCAGATAAACAGCAGGCTCGCGGGTTAAGTGATCTGCTTATTTCTACGTGTAGTGCATGACATGGCCAGGATTCATATTCACATAGAATTGACAGAAAAGCCATGATTTCTTCCCTATATCTGGCTGCCTTCCAGGAGGAAGAGCATTACAGAGAGGTGCCAATGAGCAAAACAAGAGCTCAAATTTAAAAAATGAAAAACTGCCTTTTTTTCTTTTTTAGTACTAAGTATTGAACCCAAGGCCTTTTATTAAGCTGCATCCCCTGCTCTATTTTGAGACAGAGTCTCCCTAAATCACTAAATTGCCCAGTCTGGACTCTAACTTGCAATCTTCCTGCCTCAGCCTCCCAGAGTGCTGGGATTACAGGTCTGCACCACCATGCCCAGCCTTACTTTTTATTAAAAATCCAAACTCAAGGTCATTGTTGTGCACCTCCTCCCACACAGCACTCCTCTAATCCCTGGCTTCCAAGGGATTCCCCCATTTCATCTCCTGGTATTTTATTTGGATCTATGCAAAATTGGAAATGTGGGTCACCCCAGTAGATACAGGGCACAATTTTGTGGAAGTAGCTGAGGTCCTCCTAGACTCTCAGACTTACTTCAGCTTAAACCTGTCCTGTAAATTCTGTCAATTACCAGGCCCCAGCCTGTGCCTCAATGCCTTTGGCTCTGGGATCTGACCCTCACCATCCCCTACACAGATCTCTGGGCCCAAGGAGCCATGCAGTGAACCTTATTTCCCAAGACCATCACTCTCTCCCAAGAGCAAGCAGGGCAGATGCTGCTGGAGGTTCAGGTGAGAGGTTTCCACATTCTGCCAGCCCCACCCTCACCCCGTTCTCAGCAGTCATCCCCAGTGTGGCTGAGCTCCAAGGGCTCCTTTCCACAACACCTCCTGGTTTCCCCATTGTCCTGGCTTCCGGCACTGACACAGCACAAGGTACTGAAAGGTTTGCTTCAGCTGATCTGGAGTATGACAACCATCTCTCCAGAAGTGGAAATGCCACATCTGGTCTTACACCTTAATGCGACTCTGTATCTATTAGACCTAAGTCTAGCAGCTCTTCCAGGAGTGCCAGAGCCCTCCTTCTGGAACGACACCAGCTGCTATTCTCAAAAGATCACGTCATGCCTGAGTCTCCTTCTCAAATGGAACCCGCTCGACTTCCTATCTGTCACAGCAGCCAAGCAGCTCTGGAGTTGGCTGGCAGATACCCTAGGCTCTCCAGCCACACAGGCGCACCAGGATTATTGCTCATCAGCAAGGGGACATTAGCAAAGATTAGTGTGAACAGAAGCTCGCTTTGTAAACACTGCCTGCTACATTCACACCATCCTACTGTGAGAACCAGTCAGGTCGGTGAAAAATCTATTTTCTCCCACTCCTAGGCTGACTAAAAGGAAAAGGATTGGTTCATGAATGATGGAGGCACTTTCTCACAGTAAGCATATGGGACGATAGACTAGGCTTGCAATCTTGCACATTGTCTTTCATAAAGGAAAATACTTCTGATACCCAGGGTATCTGTTCTCACTAACTGAAACGCTTGTGCTTGGGGCATGGACTGGGGAGGTGCATCTACGTGGCAGACAAAGCATCAGTGATGTGCATAGAATTAGGTCCAGCCATCGTGGCCCGGAAGATGAGATACGAGCCATGAGAGATCCAAATTGCATGTTTCAAATTGGATGAGACACAATGGGATGGAGAGAAAGCTGTGGATTAGGAACTGGATTAGAATCATTTCACTTTCCAGCTTAACAAATTTAAGAGAATGCCATTAACTGGTCTCAGTATCAGCCTCCTCACCAGTAATTAGATAAAATGGCTTCTCTATAAACAACCGTATTGAACAAAATACACACAAGAAAAATATAAAGCCAGGCATGGTGATGCATGCCTATAACCACAGCAGTCTGGGAGGCTGAGGCAGGATGATTGCAAGCTCAAAGCCAACCTGAATAACTTAGGAACTGAGCAAGACCCTGTCTCAAAATAAAAAGTAGGGAAAGGGCTGGGGATGTAGCTGAATTCTAAGGCCTTAGTCTGATTCCCAGCACTAAAAATAGAAAAATAAATACAGATACAAATAACTGATGATTATAACTGTCTGTTACAATCATATAAGATAGTAAGATTCAATATCATAAAGACACTGACTCTATTCAGCTAATCCACACGCTAACACAAATCTAATAAAAAGTGAATTGCAACATGTTGCTGATCGTAACAAGATGCTTTATTTAAAATATAACAGCCGGGAGTTTGGCTCAGTGGCTTAAGCGCCTGCCTGGCAGGCGCAAGGTTGTGAGTTCGATCCCCGGTATCACAAAAAAAAAAAAAGACTCAGTTTTGCTAGGAGTTTGGCTCAGTGGCTTCAGTGCCTGCCTGGTAGGTATGAGGTTGTAAGTTCAATCCCTGGGGTGCCACAAAAAAATAAATTAATTAATTAAGTAATTAAATTAAATTAACTATAACAAAAAGATGTAAGAGCCAAGAACATCTCAGGCATTCCTAGGTAAGTATAACAGGATAGGAGAGGTTTCCTATGTCAAATGTTAATGCTTGGTATAGAGTCAAAGTGCTTAATACAGCATGGTGCTGGTACAATACAATAGACCAATAGAAATACAGCAAAACAGCCCCAGACAGAACTATACGGTGTGTCCCCAGCTTACAAACCAGTTCTGTCCTAGGAGAATGTTCGTTAAGTTGGATTCAATCGTGAGCTAACAAAGCAGGTCTTACACAAGGGTACCTGTGAATGTTATATGCTGCACCTGCAAAAGTTCACAACTCCAGTGTTTGTACGTCAGGGACAACCACATTCATATCAAGATATCACAAGGAAAGAAATGAAATTTAATCTTTACCTCAGTTCATAGGCAAAACTGTTTCTAGGGGAACCAGAGGCTTAAATGTGAAAAATAAGATTTCGAAGGCTTTAAAACAAAAGGTAAGATGATATTTTCATGAAAGATTTCTTAAACAAGATACCTGCTACATTAAATTACAAAAATAGCATAAATTTGATTCTGTTAAATTTGACTCTGTTAACATGTAAAATATCACACCCACAAACTGGGAGAAGCCATTTGCAATACATATGCCCAAGAAAACACTAGTATACTAAATATATAAAGAACTCCTAAAAGTCAACATTAAAAGATGTTCTTTTTAAAGATTAATCCATTTTTTAAAATCAGTAAAACACAAATAAGCATTTTACAGAGAAGTAAGCAGGGATGGCCAAAATTAAGATTTACAACTTTATTGGCAAGCAATCATGTATAGGTTTAATATAAATTCCCACCCACAAAATTGGTACAATTGTAAAAAGTTATTATTTCTAGGAATTGGCAAAGATGGAGATCACATGGTTTATACTTTACTTGGCATCTCAAGAACTTAGTAAACTTATCATCTATTTGCTTCTAATCAGTCTTAGAGCAGCTACAGTCAAAAGTCTTTCTTAATGCAATTCTATTTTTAAAATTTTTTAGAATTTTGGGCCTACTTTTTTCTTTGCTTTCATACCCAGTCCTGTCTCTCAATTTCGTAGATGCTAACTTGAGTCTCTCTGAAAGATCACATTCTTAGTCTGATCTCTGTTTCAAGGACAAATCTTAAAGGATGGTTTCCAGTTTAAAACCTCTGCAGTACAAATTAATGGGGACAGGGCCAGCTTCATAGACTGGAGTCTGCACCCCTGAAACAGGCTCCTGGGGGTCTTCACACACTGTTTATGTTTTTACTTTTTACTGGGTCACACACAGTATGTAGTTGGTTCTGTTGGAGACCACAAGCAATCGATATTTGCAACACTACAAGATCCCAAATTTGAGGGCTTCTCTAAGTCCTTTTTATTTCTGCCATAAGCCAGCAAAGTCTTGTCTAAGCTTCTTTTTTTTTTTTCTCAGTTCCTTGCTGAGCACAGCTGGTGACAGTCAATATGTAATACGTGTTACCATTCAGCACTCTTTCCCTGGCCTGGACTCAGTGGGTCTGTGGCCTGCCTTCCCAGCACCATCTGTGGCCCTTCCAACATGACAAGGCCCACCAGCTTCCCAGCTTCCAGCCTCAGCCCCCTGGCCCCCTGCCACCTACCCTCTCAGCCAGGGCTACATGTTTCACTTTTTATTAAAACAGCATTACATAGAAGGTACCAATTCCTGCCATAGTGGAAAATGCTAGCAGCAGTGTAAAAGCCAAACTACCAATAGCATTGTCACAATGTAAGTTTATTTCTTGCTCAGTTAAAGTCAAACTGGCAGTAAAGTCCAAATGGAAGGATATTGTTCCACATGGTCATTGAGAAACTCAAGTTGGTAGAAATTCTGCCACATTTACCAAAGGATTACCAAGGTATCCCTCAGCATCTACACCCAGCAGGCAGGGGTGAGAGAGAAGAGCAGGGGGCTTATCTTGGACAGGCAAGGGGAGGTAGACATTGGCTCTTCCTGTTTCCCTTGAGCAAAACTTAGTCACATGACTGCCCCTTGCCTAAAGTGAACCTGGGAAATGTAGTCCAGCTGTGCACCAAGAAGGAAAGGGCTCTAGTAGACAGAGTAGACAGCTCATCTGATTCTGCAAATATCTCAGGCCTGTCAAGGCCTTAGATTTTCCTGAGCTGCAGAGCAGAGATAGAGAAAAATCAGAGTTATCTGACACCAGCTCACATGTGGCTAAGACTGCCAGTTGGCACTGAGCTAAAAACTTCCCAAGAAAAGAACTTGAGATGTGTTCATCTTGAAGGTTCAGGTGTATGCAGCCACGTCCAGCTTCGGGGGGAGAGAGGCAGCATCTCATGACACGATACAGGTGATAGGTGATAGGTTCCTTGGGGGCCAGAAGGCCAACAGGAGCTGTAGATTCTGGGTCACCTAGAGCCTTCCAACCTGGCTACTCTGGCCCCTGTAGGCAACTGATAATGACAATGTGGTGTGTGTGACGTGACACCAATGAGGTCCAATCCCAGGGGACTCGGGTGACTCTGCTGCAGGCCCTATAGCAACAAGAAGGGAGCAACAACAACCAAGAAAGAGGGCATGTCCTCAGTCTCTGGCAGAAGGACTTTGAGGGTAGATCTCCCAGGGAAAAGCAGATACTAAATAATCCACGTCCCAGAGTCACCACTGAGGCTGAACAAGTGGGTGGAGAGACAATACCAGTGGAAGGACCTCAGACGGTGGCTCACGGCCAGGGACAATCAAGAGCACATGGAGATACTGCTTGGATCTATCAGAAAAGCTAGAAAGTAAAAAAAAAAAAAAAAAAAAAAACCCCAACTCTTCAGAAGGACATGACCAGTCCTGCAGTTGAAGCAGAGGAGGTTACCTGATGAGTTCTGGGAGAATTCAGGGTTATACTGTAAATAAAAAAGGTCATTACTGATCAAAATGAAATTTAAGTTTCAAAAAACTTTAGTAATGAGGAAAAACCATAAAATATGTTTAATTTTTTAAGCCAATCTGAGGTACATATGGTTTCCAACACATGAACATGCTTGGTATCAAATCTCAGTTTAAGATTTCCTTGTTTCTAAGCAAACCACCTGTACTTACCATAGGGCCACAGGTGAGTCTCCCTACCTGGCAGGAATGACTTCTGCCTCCACTTAGAGCTTCCGGGGACCAATGACTCCAGGCTCAGTGCTCATCCCATAGGAAGGATGGGCTCCTGGTCACCCTCTAGGGGGCCTGGAGACTGAGGAGGTAAAGAGCCAGAACTGGCCATCTGGAGACTTGGTTTCCAGCATGGCCCCTGTGAGGGGTGCACCTGGCACTGAAGCAGCCTCAGTCACTGAGCTCCATAAGCTCAGATTTAATAAGCCCACCACCTCCAGGTTGCCTAAGCCATTAATGCTCGGTGACAGCTGCATTTTACTTCTTTTCACTCCAGCACTGTACCAAGGCCTGAGTAGAAATAATCCTTTTATCTACCAATAAAAGAGAATTACGGGTGTTTTGTAGCTCAGCTCTTTGAAGAGCCATCTTTAGAAGCTGGAGGCTTTGCATTTCCTGGAGTGGTCAGATTAAAGATGCTTTTCACTAAACTCATTGGGAGATCAGAGGGCAGGTGGTTGATTATACTGTCACCTAGTTGCCCTGTGGAAATTATTTCCAGTTTCCATTTTAAGCAGATTTTCAGCACCAATGTCACTCTTGGAAACTTTTCTGAAAGACCGAGTATGTCTCCGGAGTCACAGTGTTTAGGAACCAGCTGTTACCTAGGACTAGCAAGTAAGGACACTTTGAAAGGGTATAATTTGATCTGCTGTCATCTTCTTGCCCCCCATCGGTATAATTTCATCTTCGTAGTTTTCTGCTATACCCTGATAACAACACAGTATAAGAGACGACCTAAGGTAGAAGTACGTTCTGTTTTCTCCACAAAGAGCTCAGATTCCTCCTGAAATACTGTGAAAACTACATTCATCCCAATTGACAAGGTAACTGATATACCAATATAGAGCTTGGCCCCTTAAATACATTATCATAGGTAAACTCGAAGTAATTCTGTGTGTTTGAGGTTTTATGCCTCTGCTTTTAAATGGGATGAGGCTGGGAACACTGAGCCACTTGCCTAAGCACACACAGCTACCCATGGATAGAGCTGGAAGGTATACGCAGGTCTGATCCTAAAGCCTGGTCTTTCACAAAATTCCACCTTGGAAATCAGGCTTCTCACCTGTGACACCTTCAGTAGCTTGGACTTCATAATTATTGGGGGACGGGTGTCCTGGGCATTGATAGAGCAACATCTGTGGCCTCTCCCCACTAGATGAGTAGCTCCTCTACATTGTGACAACCAAAAAACACATCCAGGCATGGCCAAAGCTCCTTGGAAAGCACAATTGCCCCCAGGTGAGAACTATTCCTATAGACATTTTCCCAGAACTGACTCTCTTACAACACTGAGGTTCTATGGTTGTGGGAAATGCAAAGAATAATGTAAAGCGTGTAATACTGTCTCAGGGTGACCTTACAATGTATAACTGAAGAAATAAGAATTAACTGTTTATTAGGATTTTCATTCTTTTTACCTAAAAATTCCTCCATTTCTGTTAGTACTGGGAATAGGCTGTCCTCCGCAGTGGGGAAATGTTCACATTGCAAAGTGCCCAAAGGCTTCCGTGGCCTGCTGCAGCTGGCCCAGGAGTCCAGCCCAGCCTCTGCAAAGACACGCAAGGTCTTCCCCTGTGTGTCGTCAGCTCCCTGCACTCTCATGCCCCATGCACTGGTAGGATGGAGCCAAACACAGTGACTCCCCATGGTTCAAACACATCCTCCATATTTTTCTCCCATGTCTTGGCAGAGGACGTTCCCTCCGCCTCCCCCAGTCACATGTCTGCACCTGAGTCTTCGCCTTTGAAGCTCCTCTTCTGTCATTGCAAGTTTACCTGGCACTCTGCATCTCCTGAGCAGCCCCCTGGGCAGAGCTGTGGGGGTGGCCATCTCATCTCTTCTGCTGGTGACTGGTCAGCATCTTCGAGTCTCGCTCCGCATGTGCATGGTGTGTGATCTTCCTACAGGACTGACAGCTCCTAGACAATAAGAACTCTAGTTTAGCCCTCTGTTCAGTCCATAGCTCCTAGCAGATACACCGTGATTGTTGGATCAGGCTGGGTTGGATTGGAGATGGAATTGAATGAATAGAACAAAGGTAAATTTTGGATTCATTTCTATGGAGATTAGAGTAAACTTCAAAATGAAATCCAAACAATCCAACTGAGCACTGCATTTGGCCCATCCAGTGTGCAGCTGCTCTTCCCTACCTGACGTAGGTGCTGGGAAAGACCCACGGAGGTCAATTCAACATCACCCAGTTGGGCGAGGTGAGGGGACAGATGTCATCTTGTCCATGCTTTGGCACCAAGGGTGGGCTCTGGGGCAGGCCTGTGTCCATCCAGAGGTGACAGACGAGCTACCAGAGCTCTGGCAGTACAGACTTTCTCAGGGACCAATAATTCACTCCAAATTTGCCATCTCAACACTCCTTTCATTAATTTCTATTGCACCTTAGTTTCACCAGTACTTCTTCACTGTGATACTGTATTTACTGATCCTGCCAGCAAGTATTTGTTAACCATTTGCTATGATTATGTGCTACAAGAATGGCTAATGCAAACCCCTGTCTTCATCTGGCTTATATTTCAGTGGAGTCTTACATTCACCCCTCAAATATTTTACCATCCACATACGATTGAAGTCTTATCCAGGCTCAGATGTGGGATGGTATTTGATATCCCTGGTTTGGTTGGGAGTTGAGTTTCTGTGTTAGATGAAACAGTTGGTCTGGGGCAACGAGTCTAGAAAGTGTCTTTTCCACACCATAGGTATTTCAGTCTAGCTTGGGGTTCACAGAAGTACCCTCCTATGGGAAAGCTTGGGCTCTGTGATCATGTGGTCTAATTCCAGTTGTGGCTATCTCTGGCCATCTGATTATGTCTCCAGAGAGAGTCTAGCTACACTGAATAAACTTAATTGTATCAACCTGATTGGTTTGGGAGCCACCTAGGAAATTAGTAAAGGACGCTTCTGGGTGTGTCTGGTGGGTTATGTAAGCGTGACCTTTGGGACTATATATAATCCCTGGCTTCTTCTACTCTGCTGCTTTTCCCCTGCTATGCTCCCTGGCCATCACGAGGTGAGCAGCTTCCCTCCACCAGGCCCCTTAACCATGATGTTTCTGCATTGGAGCAAGCTGAACATGGACAGAATCCTCTGAAACCTCTCTTCCTTTAAGTTGTGGGTGTCAGGTATTGTGTCCCCAATGATGAAAAGCTGACTAATACCCTAAGCATCCCACATGATCTGCATTTTTGTATTAAGCTGCAAGATGAGCAATTTCCAGCAACCAGCCCTGAGCCATCTTTACTCTGAAAATGTCCAGGGAGGGCGTAGGCACACAGGATGTTACATTGTCCTGCCCACACGAAAGCTGCAAGTCTATCACTCAATGTTTCTGTTGGCAGAAACCGCAAGTGTCACATCTTAAACTTTTCATTCTACAGTCCTTCCCCACTCCGTTTTATCTACAGATGGGAAACTGTGCACCAGCTACAACCGAGGGCTCATCTCAAAGGCAAAAGTCAAGGCCATCAAGTACAGCATCATCATTGTTCTTGGTAAGCAATGTCCCTTGTGCTGAAGAACTGTGTGAACCTTCCAAAAGCAAACTACTGGTGTTTCTTTCTTTCTCTGCTTGGAAAGGAATGTGCAAGACTTGCTGGCCCATCTGTGGCTTCTCCAAGGGTCGACATTTGGTCCCTATGCCCCCCTCCCTTATGAATATAGATCTCCTTCAGGGGCATGAATGGGATAATTTGGGGAAAGTCAGATTAGGGTCGAAGTAGCTGAAGCCGGGGGTCAGATCTCCCTGCTATTCCAGTTGCCTCCTTAAAGACACACTTTCTGCAGGCCTGATGTCCACAAGCAGAGGAATAACGGAAGTGTGTCCCACTTGTCCTGGATGTTTACTCTCAGGGTCACTCCTAATCCTTCCCTACGGCCCCTTCCCACCCTCCTCCTTCCTGTCTTCTGCCCTTTCCTCTCCTTTTTCTCTGCTCTTAGCACCCACAAAAGTCACCTCATACTGTGCCCAACTGAAATGTTCTCCTCAAAGATGAATGCAAAGCTTACTTCCACCTTGTTTTGTTTCCCAACAATGATATCTTCGTCAGACATCCTTGACAAAGGCAAGTTTCCTTAAATCACCTCCTGTAGTCTTACCTGGCTTTGTTTTTCTTTATAATTCCTGTTTCTGTCTATCATCTATCTATCTATCTATCTATCTATCTATCTATCTAACAGCTATCTTCTATCACTTATCTATCATCTATATTTAGCTATCTGTCTTCTGTCAATCTACCAATCCATCATGTATCTGTCTTTTTATTACGATACATACATGTCCCTCTTATTATATATTTCCCCTACTGGAGCAGTAAATCCATGAGAACAATGACTTGCTTTTGTTTTACACATATATTACCACCAAGACCTGAATGAGGGTCACATACACACCACTAAATTAATATTTGCTGAATAAACCAATGAATGAGGAGATTCAAAAAGGAAAAGGACCTCTGCTTCCTTCTATGTAGCTGAAATGCCCTCTCCTTGCATCTCTTAGAAATCCCAAGAAAGCATTTAGCTGCATGTCAAATTGTCAAAGCAGCCTGTCCCCCCATTCCAAAACACAACTGCAAAATGCCATACAGACCACACGCAGTGCAGGATGACTCAGCCTCAGAGTCCAGGCACAGACCACAGCACAGGCAGAGCAGGACAGAGAGGGTACCACTCACCACAGCTCTGAGAAGTGGTTCTCAGAGGCTGTGAGGCAGATCAAAGACTCCCCTGCCTTCCCAGTCAGAACTGCAGACTCACTGCCCCTGCATGTGGAGTGGAGAAGAGTGTGTGCTTACACGTACATTCTTTTATAAGCATGATCCTTACTCCCAAGCCCTGTTATGTCCTTCAGTCTGTAGCAGGGATGCCCAGCAAGGATGCCACACATGCTTAGCAAGTGTGAATAAACCAAAATGGCCCTTTCCAGGGCAAATATTTTTAACATCTTCAAGTAACAAGTATGTGTGATACTTACCTGCCAAATTTTTTTGAAATAAATGTATTGTCCCAACAATTGTCTAAAAAGCAGAAAGAAAATCTTTTATTATATAATAATACTAATTTTTGATATGTTACTATATGGGGACTTCTTCTCTAGAAGAATAATAAGTTAATCAGATGCTTACACCTAGGCATAATAGCAGCTACAAATGGAAGCCAACACAGGTGTATTTTCAGGGAGACATTAAAAATGTAAGCAGTCTCATTGTCAGTGACTTGATTTTCTGAGCAGGTGAACGAAGCCTGGGAAAGCTCCAAATTAAACAAAGCAGTCTTTCCTCTGTTTACAAGGGAATTGCATTTCTGAAAAATTCAGTGTTTCTGGAAAATATCTCCATACATATGTAAAAGAGAGTTAGGTTTCTAGACTGGAGTAATTATAAACAGAGTTCTCCCATGCATGAATGTCTAGCTGGGCACTGAACAATGTATGGGATGTGGCTGAGCTTTTGTTGGCTGCAGTGGCATATCCTGAAGCATGCAGGAGAACTAGCATCCCTGCAATCACACGCATGCACACACACACACACACACACACACACATGCACATACATGATCACATGAACACAGAAAACATTTTTTATACCTGGAACCCCAAGATGACTCTTCTTGGGACAGTGATGAGGTTCATTACTCAGGGTCCAGAATGACCTCTGGTCTTTCTGCTTGAATGACTCCCATCTTGTAACACATTGCCTCCATCTGGGACCAAAATATCATGAGTTAATTCCTCGTTCCAAAATTCCCAGAAAGCTACAATGCCTCTCAAACAATTATGGGGAAAGCTTATCTCTGCATGAAGATAGTCACAAGTCAAATTTTTCCTACTCAGAAAAAATCCTGTGGGTATGGGTTGGGGAGAGTGATGAAGATGTAGCAAGAAAGCCAGGAAAGAAAGAGAGAGAGAGAGTTAGCTCAGCCCAAGAACATGTGGTCTTGTGTCAATCTGTGCTCTCCAGGGAAACAGGGGAAGATAGGTAGATAGCTAGATAGCTAGATAGCTAGATAGATAGATAGATAGATAGATGATAGACAAACAGATAATAAATGACAGAAGATAAGGGATTGATGAACAGATAGAAGAAAGATAAATGGATGGATGGATGAATAGATAGAAGATAGACAAATAGATAGTTGACGAATACAAAGATGATAATAGATGAATAGATAAATGATAGATGGTGGCTGAGTAGATAGACAATGGATGGATGAATTCCTGAATAAATAGATAGATGATAGATGATGGAAGGGCGGGGGTGGCGGGATGGATAGGCACATAGCTTAGGTAGACAGACAGGTGATAGATGCATGATGGATGGATGACTAGGTAGATCAGATAGATAGATATATGATAGATGGATAGACAGATAGATAGAAGATAGATAATAAATGGATGATGCATAGATAGATGATGATGCGTGGATGGGTGATAAACAGATAGAGTCTGATTCACTTATTATGAGAAATAGACTCTTCTTATTATGAAGGCCAAGCAGTCTCAAGCTCTACACTTTGCAGGCTGAAGACCCTGGAGAGATAATGGTGTAAATTCTGGTCCAGGTCAGAGTTAAAAGGCCAAAAAACAGAAAACTTGGTGCAGGTTCCAGTCTGGCTCCAAGCATGAAGGCAGAGAAGAGCAATGGCCCAGCTGAAGGCCAATCAGAGAAAGCGAATCTGTCCTGCTCAGGCCCCCAACAGATTGGATGAGGCCAATCTGCCTTTCTTAGACTACTGAATCAAACATTAATCTTATCCAGAAACAACTTTATAAATGCACCCAGAATAGTGTTTAACCAAGTATCTGGGGCCCAGTCAAGTTGTGTACAAAGCTAATCCTCACACTCTGAACTCCCACATTCAAACCATTTCCTTTGACGTGTTAGAGCCAAACAGAATCTGTGGGTTCACATACATGAAGTAACCTGGGCAGGGATACTGAATGGGAATTTTCTGGAGAGGCTAACCAGGATGGAAAAGGGAAATTGAGACCATTATGATTAAACAGGACCATGCTCTGAACATATTAGGATCACTCTTCCCCCTGCTAGTCTCTAATACTAAGAGCAGAGTCTGGTCAAGTGCTCCTGTTTTGTCTGGCCCCAGAGAACTGCCAAGGGATTTTGCTGGGTTTTCTGCAGCACTGTGTTGGATGGGAGGATTTGTCTAAGGTCATGAGTTCCGGGTCTTTCGGATGTCCCTCTCGTCGTCCTCATTTACAAATACATAAGGTCCAAGAATACTACTTGGTTTGGAAATGTCATCTTCAGAGTGTGTGTGCATAGACATGAGGATATGCCCCAGCAAACACAATACCGATGCAAACATACACAGTTGTTCTAACAGTGTTCCCAGCCCTGATGTTTCTGTTTCTGTGAGACTGTAGGTACCAGGGCGCATCCAATTGAAACGCCAGTGGCTGACCAAACCCCTGGGCTGTGATCTCTATGGTGTTAATAGTTCTCTTCTCCCCAGCTTTCATCATCTGCTGGAGCCCATACTTCCTGTTTGACATTTTGGACAACTTTAACCTCCTTCCCGACACCAAGGAGCGCGTCTACGCCTCTGTGATCATCCAAAACCTACCAGCCCTGAACAGTGCCATCAACCCCCTCATCTACTGCATCTTCAACATCCCCATCTGCTGCCCCTGCAGGTATGGAAGCACTTCCCTGTCTCAGATATGGTTGGCCACCATACTCAGACTCCAATGAGTGTGCTCTTCACTCAAAGTGCCCAGCAGGACACGGCATCCCCGTTTTACAGCCGAGACTCTAGAGAGTCAGAAAGGTCGCATAGTGTGACATATTCGAACTCAGACCTGGGCCACGGCCACTGCTCTCTCTTCCATACCACCACACGTCCTGTAGGGTCATCTTATTCATGACATATTAAGAAGACCTTTTTGTGCTCAAAGCTTCTCCACATGAGCTGTTTCAATGCAGTTCTATCAATGGTAACTCATGCTGGAGGACTTTTACTACCTTCCAGATTAAATAAATAATGAGGTTTGCAAGATTCAGTGACATCATTGCGGAGACATGAATAATTAAAAGCAGAGCTGAAATTAAATCCCTCCCACAGCTCCCACCACTATGCTGCTTTCCTGCCCATGCTGTGTGGAATAAGTGGAGAAACCCAAAGGAGACAGAATAGCAGAGCAGTCTAAGGCTAAGGTTCCAATCCTGCCATTGCTTGATCATAGCCGTATGTGACCATGGGGAGCTTATTTCACCCTCATATGTAAATAAGACTGATAGCAGTGTCCACATCTCAACCAGTGAAGTCCCTATGCCCTGTGCTCTGCTCCAATGAGAAAGGTTGTTAGTGGTGGAGGAGGGAGGTCAGGTGTTCTGTGAGCAATGTTAGCAACCACCTGATCTTTAATAGTTCCCCATAAGTGCTACCACTCAACATCTCTCCTTCCCTTTGCATCAGGTCAAATTATTTTCCCTCACTGTCTCATTCTGGTTTTCTTTAGGGAACAAAAATCACAGGAGTGCAGAATGACCTACCGAGAGAGAAGCGAGAGGCATGAGCTGCAGTTTGTGTCCAAGCCAGAATTCATCTAGCCTGGGACTGGCTGAGGCAAAGCCGGGTTACCTTTCCAGGACCCTCTGCCAGGTCCTACATGTGCATGGAAACCTGGCCATCATGTCACCTGCGTCGCAAGGATTGGCCAGCACACACTCACCACCTCTTCATGCAGCCCAGGAAAACTCCTGTCCTCTCATCACCGTTCCCAAGCCCTCCTCCCCCTCTCAGCACCTGAGCCCAGGGGACGGAGCACACTGGCCCAGGGTCCTGGCTGAGGTGAGCCAAGGGGACTGACAGGCAGAAAGGGCAAAGAGAACAGATTGTCTGTCCATGAGTCTCTTAATGATAACTAAAGAAGAAAATGAAAGATTCAGTCAAGACTAGGCTTTCCCTTGCTAGCTTCGGATTGGAAGTTTATTGGCTGTAGCCAAGAAGATGTTTGTCCCCAAAATGCCAACAAACCCATCCATTTCCAGGCACTGTGCTCTGCGGTCCTTTCGCAAACGACCACGTGGGCCACAGTAAAGCTCGCAGTCTCGTTATGTCAACAATGCTTTGTGAGAAGCGCACAGTTGTGGGCAAGGTCACAGTGCAGGAGACCTTCTTGTGATGGCAAAAAAAACATGACAAACAGTCCCAGGCCCCAGAGAGCCGGAATCGGGAGCTCACACACCTTTGAGGTTCCCTGAAGGTTCCACCCTCTGCATTCCACATCTGGGTCACTGAGCCCCCATCCTCACCCCTGGGGACACTTCTTCCCCTTTATCTTCCGGAATCCTCTCTTCCGTTGAGTTCTTTGCCAGGCTCGGTGGATTCGTAAGCTCTTTATCATTTTTGCCCCTCGTAGCGGTGGTCTACCCAACACCTCCGCCAGCAAGTGCTGTGGGCTTATTTTGACAGGTCTGGAGCTTGGTACTTATCAGCATAATCCAAGTGAAATATGATTAAATGTTTTCTTGACAATTTTTCCCTTCAGAATTTTCCATAAGTAGAAATGGAATAATTTAATTTGATTATGTATACATCCCCACCCACCACTCTAGGATACTCGTGAGCAACTTATTTTTAGCTTCACATACATCCTTGACATTAAAATCTCCTTGGCAAAATCCTCGCTTCCAGAGATTAAATCTTTTTTTTCTTTTTCTTTCTTTTTTTTTTTTTTTTTTTTTTTTTTTTTTTTTTTTTTTTTTTTTTTTTTTTTTTTTTTTTTTTTTTTTTTTTTTTTTTTTTTTTGGCTGAGTGCTAGTGGAGTCATTAAAATGTTCAATATATTTTAATAGCACTCCATTCCTTATTACAGCATCAACTCAAAGACTGCGTGTTTAAGGTCAGAGTGGCAAATTTTCCATAAATTCTCTTTTCAATTCCATCTGACCTTAGGGAAAGTATCTCTTTAGGCAGAAATCATACTCCTTAGTCACCATCTTTCTGAAAAATTATTCTCTGCAGTGGAGGCGCCTGAATAATCTAGTTTGTTGTGTCTACAAAACAGTCATAAAGGCTGCTTTCCTCTCTGTCCAATCAGCTAAACTTGAGGAACCCTGGAACCCTTTGAGTGGCTCTGACGTGTTTTTCAACACTTCCCTTTAGATCAAGAGGTGCCACAGAAGGCCCACAAAATTGGAGTTCGAATAGCTGCCTGCACATGAGCTGATTAGCAGTGCGGAATCCTAGCGGGTGTCCGGGGCAGCAAAACAGAGCCCAGGCCCTTTTGACAGGTGTGTTCCATCTCTGTCAAGTTCCCTCGGCAAAAGACAGCTCATGTCATCATTCTTCAGCAGGGTCTCAATTAAGGGGAGAGTGGGAAGGCAAAGGGCTCTGTGCTCTTCACCCACTGTGGATGTGTTTTTTTAGCTGTGGTGATGTTGTGTCTCTCTCCACCTCCAAAAGCCTGGAAACCAGTAAAATAATGGGACAATTGCTGCAGGATAAACTACCATTAACTTGAAATGCACCTTATATTGGTGTGCATTCTTGAACCTTTATTTCTATATATTTATGAACTTGGGAGTGGTATTTAAACATTAGAAGAACACTTGGAATCATTAATCAGATGACCTTGCATGAAACACTTTATGCCTCTGAGCATCAATTGTCTCATCTGTAAGATGGATGGGGCCAAAATAAGGTTGGGGTGGAAGAACTCAGGAATTCCTTCTAGATAAAATCCCTGAGACTGTGAGGGAATTTCTGGGATTCTTTCCCCAGGTCAGTGGCCTAGTTACTGAATACTAAGTCCTTTGCCCTTTAAAGTTTTCACTTCCTGACCCAACATCTAAACCCAGTGAAATGTCATTTATCAACTAGGAAACAATGGGGCTGTCAGAGAAAATAAGAGGTTTACCACTGTGATGTCACTGTTTGTAGCATCTCATGCCCAGGTAGAACCAGAAAGCCAGCAGGGTAGTATATAAAATAAAGCATTTATTCTTTTAATGGTTGATAATTGTTTCAACTTGAGAAGTTTAGAAGCTTAACTAAGTAACTCAGTAGGGGACCAGAGTCCTCACTTTGTAACTATCCTGAGCCTGTGCAAGAGGAGGGCAGGGAAGTGATGTGAGTGCTACACCAGCCCCAGGGCGGGTAGCCTGCTTACAATATAAGGGAGGAAAAGAGTCTAGCTACCCACCTCCCTTACTGCTTTTGTTGCTTTTCCTGTCTTTCACTGCTGTGAACTGTTGCCCCTCTGCCATATTACCCTGCCTCAGAACTGGTAAACTATGGAATGAAACCTACACAAACTGTGAGCTAAATAAACCTTTTCTTCTGTAACTTTGGGAGTTGGGTATTTTGTCCCAGCAATGAGAGAAAAGTAACTAAGACACTTCCCATACCAAGATGTCAAGGAAGTCTGTGGTTCTGTTATCACATAGGTTCAGAGACAGGTAAACATTAGGATAACGACAGTAGATGTGCTGAATATATTCAGCCACATTACAGAAAATAAGTCTCTCCACTTTACTGAACTAAATTAAATATGAATGGTAAAAGATTCTCTACTATCAGGGCATATGTGGAGTATAATTTAATTGAAGCTTAATTTCACCAAGCAACATCTTCCATTTTTTTCCCCAGAAAACGGTAATAACTTTTTAATGACTTTCATTTGGGATTAATCATGAGAACAAAGTGTCCCTTTTAAACCAGACCAACTTGCAGCTTACACTTTCTTCCTGACAACTTTACACTTACACAGAAAGGACCTTGCCTCTTCTCTCTGCAATCACAGAGTAGACCAAAAAAGGCCACACACCTAGGCCTGCTGGGTAAGCAGGAAAACAAAAATATTTTTAGCAGAAAAGAAAGTGATGCTGCTCTTCTGGAATTGTCTCAGGCTTGCCACAGACCTTCTGGAAGCTTTGTTTGGGCCTTTTAATCTTCATTTGAATGCAGCTCTTCTTATATGCAGCCTGTTAGGTTTGCTACAGCTTTTCCATTGCATTTGAATGAAAGGACATAGACCTCTCTGCTCAGTTGCCCTCCTCCTTGTTTTTTGGAAGCATTAAAAACCTATGCCTCATTTCTCTGCAATTGTCTTTCAAGGATGCATTTTGTACATCAGGGTTGGCCCACTCAACATCTTAAAAGTGCAATTCCACCCTCACAGAACACTAAAGTGGATGGGGTCTTGGATCACCTACTCTCGAGGATCTCAGGCTGCTCAGAGTTTCCCCAAAGTTCCCGGAGGGTGACTCAAAGTTCCCACACACAACTGAATATAAACCTAGAAATAGTTAAATGCAGTTAAATGCTGATTATCTTTGTGAAGGTAAAATATACATTAAGATTAGATATTGATACACCAAGAATCCATGCTACAATTTTAGGGTAATCACTAGAAAAGCAGAAATAAAGAAGTATACAATTTCCAAACTAAAATCAAAGGATAGTTGCTTGGTAAAACTGCTCCAACTATTCTTAGTCCTCCTTCTTGCGCTATCTCCCCAGCCTCTGATTAACCATGGTTCTACTCTCTAGTTCCATGAGATCAACTTTTGTAGATTCTACTCATGAGTGAGAAAATGAGCCACTGTCTTCATGTGCCTGGTTGATTTTATTTAATATAATATCCTCTAGTTCATCCATGTCACTGCAAATGACAAGATTCCATCTCTCCTCATAGCTGAGTGTACCTCACCATGATACACATCACCATTCACCTGTTGATGGACATACCAGCAATTCCACATCTCACTTGCTATGGTTTGTGTCTAGATGTCCCCCTAAAGCCTCACGTGGTCATAGGGTTTTATCAGAGGTAGCTAAATCTAGCCTATGTGATTGATTCCTACTACAATGCTGGGATTAAGGGGACTGGGATTAAGGATGGGTGATTGCTAGATCAGTCCACTGATTAGATTGGCACAGCCCTAATCCTGATAGACTAGATACAATATAAGGGACAGAAAGAGTCTTGTCTCTATCCCTTGTTGCTTTGCTATAGTCTGACCACTATGAACTATTCTCTTCTGTCACACCACCCTGCCTTAGAACCAGCCAATTATGGATTGAAACTTCTAAATGCTGAGCTAAATAAATTTTTCCCCTTTTAACTTTGGGTGTTGGTATTTTGTCTCAGTAACAAGAAAAGTAACTAAGACATTGCTACTGTGAACACTGCTGCGATGAACATGGGAATACAGGTTATACCCCAGAATGCCGTGCAATTATTATATACCCATCAAGCTTTTCCAAAAGTCACTCAAACAATCCAAAAGAAGACAAAAAGGGAGAGAAGCAGAAGCATAGAACACTTGAAAATACATAGAAGATGGTAGATTTTTATCCAAATGTATCAGTAAATATAATAAATGCAAAAAGATTAACTGATAGTCTAGGATTGCCAGAACAAATTTGTTTTTAAAGGAACAACTAGCTATTGTTTGTCAGTGATATGTGTAAAATATAAAAGTACAGAAAGTTTGAAAATAAAAGATAGACCACAGTGGTTCATAGAAACAGTTAACTAAAAGAAAGCTGATAAGTTTATACTAATAAAAACTAAATAAAGTTGAAGCATAAAGCATCAGTAGAGTTAAACAGGAACATTTCACTGTTGTTTTCATTAAATAAGACAAAACAATAATTCTAAATTTCTATGCATTTGAAAACATGGCCTCAAAATATATGATTTTTAAAAATTGTCAGAAATGTAAAAGAAAAAAAGAATAAAAAATAGAAAAATCTATGACCACAGTGGAGATTTTGATAACACTTAATTCCAGTAACTAAAGAAGACAAAATTAGGAATGGTTTGGATTTGAACATGGATAACACAGGAAAAGAGCTCACCATACCACCCAAGAATAGATTTTTTTAAGCACACAGGAAGCTTTAACAACAGTTTACCATATGTCTGCCCATAAAAGAAGCTTCAATTCTTTCACAAGTTTAAATTTATACAGTCGGGCTTTTCTGATCACAATGCAATTGTGCCACAACTCCAAAGCAGAAAGAAAATCAGAAAATTCCCATAGGTTTAGAAAGTAGGAAATACATTTTCAAATAACTTTCTCAAAGAAGAAAGCACATGAATATTAATAATAGAAAATAATTTTACTGGAAGTTAATGAAAGGATTATAGTATCAAAATGTGTGGGTTACAGATAAAACAATACTGAAGGGAAACAAAGAGAGATTATAAATCAGTGAATGAATCATCTATCTGAGGAAGTTAGAAAAATTCACCAAAATAAACACAAGGGAAGTGGAGGAATAAAATAGTGAGAGTAAAATTAATGCAATAAAAAACACACATAAAAGAAAGCTTCAACAAAGATGTAATTCTGTTCTTGATTAAGTAATTAAACTAATAAATTTTTAGTGAGGCCAGCCAAGGGAAAAAGAGGGCATAAATAAGCAGTATTTTTAAAAGACATCATCCTAGATCTTAGAGTGAAAGTATTACAGACAGCTAAGCTGGATAGAAACATTACAGACAGTCAGACAGGGTTAGACCCTTGAGGGAGTCCGTGCAAAGGATGAGAACATGTCACAGCTGGAGGTGCATCCAGCTGGAGGCACATCTGTCTAAGGCCATGCCTCAAGATAAACATGGACTGACCAGGCCTACATGCCTCCCTGAAGGATAAGTGGTAACACCCAGTCCAATGAAGTGTAGATAGACATCAGTCACCAAGTGCGTGACCAGAACCTCCTGATCCATCCTTTCCTAAAAAGGTCCTTGTTCTTTTCAGGTACACTTGCTACATGACCTGCTTCCCCCATTGGATCAATATTACCTTAGCAGCCATACTTGTAATCTTACTGGTTGATAATGGATTTGACTCACATTGTGCTCACCTCATGACTTTGTACTCACCTTGTGATTTTGCTCTTTAAAACTTCCTTTGTGAAGCGAGATCACTGGCAACCCACTTTCGGGTTCCCTTCTGGCACTCAGGAGCAATCTCTCTCCATAAATTTTCCTGCTCTTAAACTCTGTTGTTCCTTAGAATTCATTCTTTGATTTTAGGGAATACGAACTTGAAGTATCTGACATCTAGCAGGTTGAGAGTTATATTTTCCCCCTATACCAAATGAGGAGGTAAGAGGATATTATGATCAAGTATACATACATGGGATAACTTGCTATAGTTAATACAAGAAACAGAAAAGCTGCAGGTGCAATAACTTCAAAAGAAAGATTGTACCTTCATAGTGAGTTCTACCAACACTTGAGACAAAACAGCTCCAATTTTATGGATTCTTCAGAAAAATAGAAAACGGATGTTTCCTATTATCATTTATAAGACTATACAAGTCTTTTTTATACTTTTTTTTATTTAAGAGAAAAAAGACATATAAGAAAGACAAAAAGCAGGAGACAAACAGACAACAACAGCAAATCCACAACAGTAACATTATAGGTTTACAAAACAAGATGATAGGATCTTGACAATGGTTGCAATATTGCATATCATTACCTTCAACATGGTTGTTTATATTAACAGATGTAGACATGCAAAATTGATCCAATCATATGAGTATTAACTGTTATTACTCAATAACTAATACAATCAGCAGTATAGTCACTTTAGCTATCTTACATATACATATATACAGATTTATGTCTTTTTCTTTTTCCCTTTCTTCTTTCCTCCTTTTCTGTTTCCCAATTACTTTTGCTCTTTGAGTAGTTTTTTACCCTTGCACAGTATTTATTGTAGATTTTGGATCATATATACTTTTTCAGTTTCTTACACTAGGGAGACAATACAATATTTACACATGGGGGTTTAATTTATCTCACTTATGAGTATGGTCTCAAGTCATGTCCATTTACTTATAAAAGTCTCAATGCAATCTTTCTTGATAGATGAGTAGTACTCCATTGTATAAAAATACATCTTTTTTATCCATTCTTTGATTGATGGGCACTTGGGTTGTTTCCAAGATTTGGCCATTACCAATTGGGTTGCTATAAACATGGGTGCACAAATATCATTGTGGTATGATGTTTTCATTTCTTCTGGGAAAAATGCCCAGAAGTGGGATAGCTGGGTCGAATGGGATCTCTAATCCTAGCTTCTTGAGGAATCTCCACACTGACTTCCACAGTGGCTGCACCAGTACACACTCCCACCAACAGTGGAGAAGAGTTCCTTTTTCCCCACAGCCCCTCCAGCATTTGTTGTTGCTTGATTTTTTAATCTTGGCCATTCTTTCTGGGGTGAGATGGAATCCCAGTGTTGTTTTAATCTGCATTTCCCGAATGACCATTGATGTAGAACATTTTTTCATATATTTATTTGCCATTTGTATTTCTTTCTCTGAGAAGTGTGTGTTCATCTCAGATGCCCATTTTTGGATTGGGTCCTTGAATTTTAGGGGCCTGATTTCTTTTAATTCTTTATATGTTTTAGATAAAAGTCCTTTGTCTGATGGACAATTGGCTAAGATATTTTCCCAGTTCATGGGTTTTCTTTTCACTCTGTTGCAGATCTCCTGTGACATGCAAAAACTTTTTAGTAAGATGAGATCCCAGTTGTTGATTCTGGGAAGTGTTTCCCGTACAATTTGATTTTTGTTCGTGAACTCTCTGCCTACTCCTATGAAATCAAGATTTTTACCTACTTTGTCTTCTAGCAAGTTTAGCATCTGTTTTAATATTCAGATCTTTGATCCATTTTGACTTTATTTTAGTGCATGGTGATAGACATGGATCTAGTTTTAGTTTAGGGCATATAGAAAGCCAGTTTTTCCAGCACCATTTGTTAAAGAGGCCATCTTTCTTCCAATGTACATGTTTGGCCCCTTTGTCAAAGATGAGGTGGCTAAGTGTGTTTGTAGTTGTGGCTGTATCTTCTAATCTGTTCCACTGATCTTCAGGTCTGTTTAGATTCCAGTACCATGGTGATTTTATCACAGTAGCTTTGTAGTATAGTTTTAAGTCAGGGATTGTGATGCCTCCTGCCTTCCCTTTGTTGCCCAGAATCGCCTTTGCTATTCTAGGTCTCTTCTGGTTCCAGATGAATTTCAGGAATGCTTTCTATAGCTCTGTGAGGTAGGCAAGTAGTATTTTGACTGGGATTGCATTAAACTTGTATAACAATTTTGGGAGAATAGCCATTTTCACGATGTTTATTCTTCCTATCCATGAGCAGGGAATATCTTTCCATTTTCTGAAATCTTATTCAATATCTTTTTTCTGAGTAGTGCAATTTTCACTGTATAGATCTTTTCCTTCCTTTATTGGATTGATTCCTAAGTATTTCATTTTTTTGGATGTTATAGTAAAGGGTGTGGTTTCCCTTATTTCTCTGTCAGTAACTTTGTTATTTGTGTACAGGAATGCTATTGATTTTTGAGTGTTGACCTTGTATCCAGCAACATTATTGAATTTGGTTATTACATCTAGAAGTCTTTCAATGGATTTTTGGAGTCTTCTATGTAGAGTATCATATCATCTGAAAAAGGTGATAAATTTACTTCTTCCTTTCCTATCCTTATTCCCTTTATTTCTCCCTCTTGTCTAATTGCTCTGGCTAATATTTCCAGAACTATATTGAATAGGAGTGGTGATAATGTACATCCTTGACTTGTTCCTGATTTTAGGTTGAAAGTTTTCAGTTTTTGTCCATTTAGTAAGATTTTAGCTGTTGGTTTATGATATATGGCTTTTATCAGGTTGAGGTAGAGACAATCTGTTCTGATTTTCTGTAGGGTTTTTATCATGAATGAGTGTTGGATTTTGTCAAAAGCTTTTTCTGCATCTATTGAAATGATCATGTGGTTCTTGTCCTTGATACGGTGCGTTAAATTTATTGATTTGCATATGTTGAACCATCCCTGCATCCTTGGGATGAATCCCACTTGATCATGGTGTGTAATATTCCTGATAACTTGGTGTATTCTATTTGCCAATATTTTATTGAGGATTTTTGCATCTATGTTCATGAGGGAGATTGGCCTGTAATTTTCTTTTTTGATTGGGTCTTTCTCTGGTTTTGGCATTATAGCAATACTTGCTTCCAGGAATGAGTTAGGGAGACTTGCTTCCCTTCCAATTTCATTGAAGAGTTTGAGGAATGTTGGCATTAAGTCTTCCCTAAATTTCTTGTAGAATTCAGCAGTGAATCCATCAGGACCTGGGCTTTTCTTTGTTGGTAAGGTTCTAATTACATTTTCAATTTCATTTTCTGAAATTGGGTTATTCAGTAGTTTTACATCTTCTTGATTTATCTTTGGTAATTCATAAGTGTCTAGAAATCTGTCCATTTCTTCTGTGTTATCGAATCTATGTGAGTAAAGGTTTTTGAAGTAGGTGTTGATGATCTTCTGTATTTCCACAGGGTCTGTGGTGATTTCACCCTTTTCATTTCTTATTACATGAATCTGAGTTTTTTCTTTCCTCTTTTTGATAAGGTTGGCTAGGGGTTTATCAATTTTATTTACTCTTTCAAAGAACCAACTCTTCGATTCATTAATTCTTTGTATTGTTTTCTTAGTTTCAATTGCATTAATTTCTGCTCTGATCTTGATAATTTCCTCTCTTCTTTGGGTTTTGGACTTGACTTGCTCCTCTTTTTCTAGAAGTTTGAGGTGCAGCATTAGGTTGTTTATGTGTGCTTTTTCCATTTTTCTGATATGGGAATTTAGTGCTATCAATTTCCCTCTGAGAACTGCTTTCATTGTGCCCCACAGGTTTCCGTAAGTTGTATTTGCATTTTCATTCAATTGTAGATATTGTTTAATTTCTTCTTTAATATCTACTGTGACCCATTGATTGTTTAGGAGTGTATTATTTAATTTCCATGTGTTTATGGGGTTCCTGTGGGGGTTTTTGTTTTTCTTTTCCAATTTTACTGTGCTATAGTCAGATAATGTGCATGGAATTATTTCAGTTCCTTTGCATTTACTTAAGCATGTTTTGTGGACCGGTATATGATCTGTTTTAGAGAATGACACATGTGCAGCTGAGAAGAATGTGTATTCTGATGTTGATGGTTGGAACACTCGGTACATATCTACTAGGTTCATTTGTTCACAAGTTTGATTCAGTTCTGTTATTTCTTTGCTGATTTTTTGTTTGGTTGATCTGTCTTTCTGTGACAGTGGGGTTTTAAGGTCCCCTGTCATAACTGTATTATTGTTTATTTGGTTTTTCATGTCTATTAAGAATTGTTTTACATAGTTGGGTACTCCCACATTCGATGCATATATATTTATGATTGTAATCTCTTCCTCTTGAGGTTTTCCCCTCACAAGTATGTGCTGACCTTCTTTATCTCTTTTGATCATTTTCGGTTTAAGGTTCACATTGTCTACAAACATAATAGCTACCCCTACTTTTTTCTGGGTTCCTGTTGCATGGAGTATTGTTTTCCAGCCTGTGATTTTTAGTCTGTGAATTTCCTTTTGAGTGAAATGTGTTTCTTGTATACAGCATATTGTTGGGTTTTGTTTCTTAACCCACTCTGCTAGTCTGTTTCTTTTTATTGGTGAGTTGAGACCATTTACATTGATATTACTGATATGTACTGGTTCTTCCCTGTCATGATATCTTTCTGTTATTGTTTTTCTACATTTTCTGTTTAATTATTTGCCCTGCTTAGTGGTTTCCTTTTGTTGTTGTTCTTAGTATTGCAGCTATCTTTGTCTCTTTCTAGAGTGTCTTTCAGTACTCTTTGTAGTGTTGGTTTGGTGGCCATAAATTTCCTCAGTTGTTCTTTGTCATGGAAGTATCTTATTTCTCCATCAGTTTTTAAGGATAGTTTTGCAGGGTACATCAATCTGGGTTGAAAGGTTTCTTTCAGGATTTAAAATGCTTCATTCCAAGCTTTTCTTGACTTAAATGTTTGTGTTAAGAAGTCTGCTGTGATTCTGATAGGCTTTCCTTCATAGGTGATCTGTTTCTTTTCTCTGACAGCTTTTAGTATTTTGTTCTTGTGCTGTATTTCTGATGTCCTAATTATTGTATGTCTGGGTGAAGATTTATTTTGGTTATGGTTAATTGGGGTTCTGTATGCCTCACTTATCTGTATATCAGATTCTCTTCCCATGTTTGGAAAATTTTCTGCTATTATTTCTGCAAATAGTCTTTGCAGGTCATTAGTATTGACTCCTGCTTTTTCATTTATGCCTTTTAATATTATGTTACTTCTCTTGGCATCATCTTGCAGTTGTTGAATTGTTGTTTCTTGGTTCCTTGTTATTTTTAAGAGATCTTTTCTTTCATGATCATAAACTTCCACGCTGTCTTCAAGGTCTGAAATTCTATCTTCAGCATCATTCAAGCGGTTTTGCCAACTTTCCATGGAATTTTTCATTTCCTCAATTTCCCTTTGAAGCTGTTTCATACATTCTATTTGTGTCTTATATTGTTCATTCAAAATTTCTATTATTTTCTTATGTTCTTCTATTTTTTATCTTGATCTTCTTTAGATACACACAGCATTTCTTTCATAATGATTGTCATTTCAATTTTTAGCTGAGAGATTATTTCTGATTTGAGTTTCTCTATAGCTTCATGGAGTTGTTTTTCAACTTCATTTGATATCATTCCAGAAAGTTCAGTTGTGAGACTCCCAGTGACTTCCATTTCAGTGTCTCTTGGGTTTGTTCTCATTGGACTAGGGGATTGAGACTGTCTCTTGCTCTTTCATTTTGTCATTTTATTCTGGTACCTGTGTGGCTGGGCAGGCAGCCTCCTGATGGATTGCACTGGAACACTGTGCTGGGTAGACATTCAATCCTCCAATACCCTTGTGGCTAGCCAGGGCGCACCCCCAGATTATGGTGTTGGACCCTTGTGTTCTGTGGTCTGTGAGGCTGGCCACGTGTTCACTTGATGTACTTTGTTGGGTTACTTGGGATTCTGGGCTGGACAAAGTTTGTATCCTCTATGTAGCTACAGGGTCACACCCCTAGAGTTTGTTGCCAGCGTCTAGAACCTGGCTGTGTAGCATTCAGAACCCCCGCAACCCAGGTGGCTAGCAAAGATGCAGCCCTGGGGTGTGTCACTGCACATTGGGCCTGGTTGGTTGGGGTTTGGAATCTCCGGGACCCAGGTGGCTAGACTGAGAACACCCTGGAGTGTAGTACTGCCCAGACCTTGAGTCTGGCTGCTAGGAGTTCAGAGCCTCTGGAGCATGAGGCAAGTCCTGGTGTATCCCAGGCCTATAGTGCTGAGGCCTTGCTCCTTGTTGGGTGGGTTCACAACCTCTAGGACCTGCCACGTGGCCTACACCCCTGAACAATGGACCTTCTGCCTCGTGCTTTGATGGGCAGAGCTCAAGTTCTCTAAGGCCTTGCAGCCATGCTGGCCACTCCCTGATGAGAAGCTCTGGGGCTCTGGGCTGGGATGGGCTGGGCTGGGCTGGGCTCAGTACCTCTGTGTCCTGTGAGGCTGGCCGGGTGTTCCCCTGTTGGATTGCACTGAAATGCTGGACTGGGTGGAACTCGATCCTCTGCACAGCTAGTGAGGGCACACTCCTGGAGTGTGTGACTGGAGCCTCCGCCTTACTGGGTGGGGGTT
Source organism: Dasyprocta punctata (assembly GCA_004363535.1). Lineage (NCBI taxonomy): Eukaryota > Metazoa > Chordata > Mammalia > Rodentia > Dasyproctidae > Dasyprocta > Dasyprocta punctata. The sequence continues at coordinate 42,347 of RJWM01016623.1, forward strand.
GGAACCTCCAGGACCCAGGTGGTTAGGCAGAGCACACTCTGGAGTGTGGTGCCACCCAGACCTTCCATCTGGTTGCGGGGAGTTCAGAGCCTCTGGAGCCAAGACTATACAAATCTTAACACTAGATTCTACAAAGATATTACAAGAGAAGAGTCGACTTCATCATAAAAAATGCGAAAATTCCAAATAAAATACTAGCAACCAAATCCAGGAAATATAAGAAGGCTAACACATGTAAACAATTGGATTCATTCCAGGAAAGCAGTGTTGGCTGAATATTAGAAAACCACTCTCAACTTATTACATTAATAGATTACAAGATAAAACTAAATCACATGCATAATGAATGAAGGAAAATTTTTTGATAAAATTATATGAACTTTTGAAGCTTAAGGAAGGAAATTTCTTAAGCCTTTGAAATTTATTTAGAGAAAACATTGTACTTAACAGTGAAACTTTGAAGATGTTCCCTTTGAAAGAATGAATGAAGAAAGCCATCACCATGTTTTTAATCAATAATGTGCTATCAGACAATATAGTGAAGCCAGAAAGGAAAATGAGATGAAAGTATATGGATTTATGCTAAATGGTAGAAACTAACTAACTAACTAACTCTCTCTCTCTCTATATATATATATATATATATATATATATATATATGTATATGTAGAGAGAGTAAGAGACAGACAGACAGACACAAACAGACTGATAGACACAGACAGAAAAAGATAGACACAGAGACAGAGAACATTAATTGCTGGAAGTAATTGGGACATTTACTAAGGTTGCAGGCTATAAAACCAACATCAGAAAATCAGTATAATTTCTGCCTGACAGCAACAAATGAAAATTAAAATGTTTAAGTTCTTAATTACAATAGCTTTAAAAGATGAAGTTCCTGGGGATAAACTCTTAAGTATATAAATCTTTATGGAGAGAGCATAATACTCTCAAGAGATATTAACAAAAAACCAAACATAGAAATAATCATGACAATAATGTTTGAAACACTGAATTTCATCAAACTAATAAATTCCTCTGTAATTGATCTTTAAAGACTTAATAGTATGCCAATGTAAGTCCCAAAATAATTTTGTGGAACATAACAGAGTGACTCTAAGATGTTTATGGACATGAAAAGAGCCAAGAATATCCAAGATATTCCTCTACAAAGAAAAATATGACCAGATACTAGGCTGCATATCAGATTCTATCATGACACTATAATACTGAAAGTTGAGATACTGGCCCTAAGTAGACAAATTAATGAACGACGGAGAGAAATAATACCAAAAAGTGTCCACATACATAGAGGACAATTTAGTTCATTTCAGAGATATCTTACGCAGTGCTAGGATAATAGGATGCTTATAGATGTTTATACACAAAGAGTTAATAGGTCTAAAAACAAGAGAAAAAACCCACTTGAAGAAATAGTAGAATATCTATGAGATCTCAAAATGTGGGGAATGGCTCTTAAAACACAAAGCCACTACTCATAAAGAAAAACACTAAAATTTTTGATTAGTTAAATTAGAAACTTTTGTTCATCAGAAGACATCACAAAAAAGGCAAAAAGATAAGCTAAACAATGAAAAATGATTAGTACTTATAAGACACAAAAACTCATGCAAATCAATAAGAAGGTGATAGAAAGACAAAAGAAAAAAAAAGAAAGACAAAAGAAAACAAACATGGACAATTGACTTTAGAAGAGAGGTTACACAAATGGCAAAAATCCTGTGGAGCTGGGGATTTAGCCCAGCAGCACAAGCGCCTGAATGGCAAGCACATGGTTGTGAGTTTGATCCCTGGTACCAAAAAAAAAAAAAAAAAAAAAAAAAAAAAAAAAAAAAAAAAAAAGAAGAAGAAGAAGAAGAAGAATCCTGTGGAAAAGTGTTTAGTTTCATTAAAAATTGAGGGAAAAGTAAATTAAAGCAGAATGTGACAGGAGTATACTTACCAGATTAGCAAAAATTTAAAACTCTGATAGTATCAACAGTTGATGGGGAGGTGAAAAATCAGAAATGATCATCTTGTGCTTGAGGGGGGAACACTTAGTACTACCATTCTGGAAACTTATATGTCTGTCACTAGTAAAATAAGGATTCCTTCAGACCTTAGAGTTCCATTCTAAGTACACACCCTATAACATGTAGGGATAGGATAATATATGTGAAAGAATATTCATACCTAATGGCATTGATTATCAGAGGTGCAAATTGGAGGAGGGATAATTGCTCATCTACAACTGAATGAAAGAATAAATGATGGTAAATTCCATAGGATGGACACCTTTACAGCAAAAACAAAATAGACAAACCACAGCTGCTTGCAACACTGGGATAAAAACGTTTGAAATAATGTAAAGATGAAGGAGAAAGATAGCGAGAGATGCCACACGATTCCATGAATATCAACACGAAGCCAGCCAAAATGGCCCTATTGTGTTGGAGTGCATGCATGGGTGATAACATTTGAAACCAAAGCGAGGAATCTACTTTTTATATAAGCACAGATTGGGGCCACTATGTTGGGGAGGGAGAGGCCAACGTTGGTAGGGGATTGGCAGGAGGGGAACAAGCGGGGTCTGTTTCTTGCTCTGGGTGGCAGGTTTAAGGGTGTTCACTC
>RJWM01016624.1:0-44913 GCA_004363535.1 Dasyprocta punctata
TGCTGAGTCGTGGTTATATAATTACGCCCCAATGTGCGCATGTGCTGACAATGGGGTCATGTCCTCAGCGCTGTCCAGAAGCATCCTTATGTGCCCCAAGCTTTGTCTGAGTCGTTCCCCACAGGTTCATCTTGCAATTCTTAATTATCCCTCTTCTGTATAAACTACAGTCTCCAGCTCTCCTTCTGAGAAGAATCTTGACTCTCATTTTCTTTGTGGCTTTAATGATAACAAAAGGCATTTAATTTGACTAACCTGATGTGATCACAAAACACAACTTATGAATACAGGCCACAGTGAAGTTGAAGGTCAAATTCCATGCTCTTGGAGCTTTACGCTTCACAGAACTACACCACACACTTCAAACAATTTCTTCTGAACACTCTGGACTCAACAGAGCATGTCCCCACAGGTTCACTGGGATTCTGACCTTTTCTTTGGCCAGAATCCTTCTATACTTTTATGCTTTGAATCTGGAATGATCCCCAAAGATTTACGTGTCAAAGGCTTAGTCTCCAGTCCAGCAATGTTCAGAAGTGGGGTTTTGGATCACAAGGGCTCTGACTTCATCTGATAAGCTCATTGTTTGGGCTATTGGGAAGCGATAGAAAGTTAGGAGGTGGGATCCAGTTGAACGAGCGGGTCCTTGGGGATGTGCCCTTGGAGATTATGTCACCTTGTCACCTTCCATCTCTTTCTGGCTACCATGAGGTTAAGCAGCCTCCCCTGACACATGTTCCTGCTGCCATGGTAAGCTGGTTTGTCTCAGACTCAAAGCAGTGGAGCCAGCTGACCATAAACCAAAAAAAGTTTTCCTCCTTTAAGTTGTTTGTCTCACGTACTTTGTCACAGTGACAAAAAAAATAGCACAAACACATTTTTCTTATTGGCATTCTGCTAATGATTCTCAACTGTGTGATTCAATATATTGATGTTTAGGAGCCAATGTGGTTCTTCTACTTGGTTACCATCCATATTAAAATATTTGTGTTTTCGAAACATTTCCTTTTTACTTTTTAAACCGGTACTTATAATTGTGTATGAACCTGGATTGTGTACATCAGCCTGAAAGTATTTATTATGGTTTAGATCTAAACTGTTCTTCAAAAGTCTCATGTGTTCAGAGGTGGCTCTCTCAGAAGGTGATTGGAACTTGCAGGCCCTGTGATGACCAGTGGATTGCCCACTGATGGGTTCACAACTAATGTTCTGTTGGAAGGTAGCACCCAGTTGGAGGATATGGATCACTGGGTCATGCATTTGAAGGATAGAGATCTCTCCTTGGCTCTTCCTTCTCTCTCTGCTTTCTGGCTCTCATGAGTTGAGCACCTTTCCTTTGCTTTTTCTACCTTGAAGCCAGGTGACCATGGACTGTGGAACTGTGAACCAAGATAAATCCTTCCTCCTTTAAATTGTGGGTATCAGGTATTGGCTCTCAGTGATGAAGAGCTGACTAGGACAGTATTTCACTAAAAAACACTAATGAGCTCCACAGGTGAGAAATAGGGTTTATTTAAAAACAAAAGCACCTCCAAAATCACAGGAGTTTTGAAAAATGCTGGGTTAAACAATCTTCACCCTCCTTGAAGAATTTAACCTTTGAATATATTATGCCTTGAGACTCTATGATGTCACGTAGTATACACCTGCTTTATAAACTGTTTTGAGCACACTGCTTTTTCATTTGTGCATGTTTGCAGTACATAATGACACCATTCATCATAAGGGATATGTACATGTACATAACACATCTTAATTCTTTTTTTGGGTCCCTATGCTCTCCCCTCCCTCTAACACTTCTTCTCCTCTTCATTTACAAAAGCATTTCCATTTTTTTGCTTCAATTCTTTTTTTTCCTTTAAGTCCCTTTCCATTTCTTCCCTTCCCCAAGCCCCCATCTCTTTTTCCCCCTTCCTATTTGAACACGTTTTTCTTACTTCCTGACATCTACTTTCCATTTTGCTCCTTATTGATTGATTTGGGTTTCACACACGAGAGAAACAATATGATATTTAAGCTTGAGAGCCTGAATTATTTCACTTAAGATTATGTCAATATTGAACACTTTGGAGGACAGCAGCCCCTCTGAAAGCCTCTCTGCCACTGCAACCTAGGTGAACTGAACCAGAAGGCTCAGATAACGGCCTCTCCCCTTGCTACTGCCATGACTGAGATGAACTGCTTGGGAAGGCCCAGAGGCCAGAGAGAACACCAGTAACACAGAAGGGTCCCAACAAGGGTGCACAGGATGGACAGGAGAGGCTAGCGGCGTGAAAATCTTGAAGCAACAATAACAATATGAGCCAAAAGTGACTGAGGCCTCCGTGGAACTGGCAACCAACTTGAGAAGAACCCCAGAACTCAGTAACTGGCCCTTTTCTCTCAATTTATTTTATACTTTTTTGTTGTTGTCATTTTTTCCTTTCTTTATCTTTCTTTTCTTTTCTTCTTTTTTAAATTATTCTTCCATTTTCTCTCTATGTTTTTCTTTTTCTTTTCTCTTCTAAATGGCTAGGGAGAACTCCAGCCACAGAAAACTAATCCCATCCCCCAAACCCAGAAACCAAGTTCAGATAATCCTTTGAATACTTCTTCATTCTTTCTTTTCTACTTTCTCTAGTTTCCCAAACTTTGTTTGATCATCCTTTGTCCTCCAGCCTTGCTTCTACTTCCTCTCCAGTTATGTTTGTTTTATACACTATCCTCCCTAAACTTCCCTACCACGGGGTAAAACTACTCTACAAAGGGAGAACACTTTGTACATAAACTCCTAGTGTACGATTGGTTCTATTGTATAACTATGGACTCTGCTTGTATGGACTAAAGTACAAAATCGATGGTTACCACAGTTTGTCAGTTTCTAAGTTATACTTGATGCTGTTGATATCCCTAATTTTGCTACTCTAGCTATGATGTCGTATTTGTTGTAATCAGTGATTCTCCCATCTGTAACAATACTGGGAAGCTCTGGGGTAATAACCTCAGCACAGTCCTACACCAAAGGACTGAGGACTGAGCCAAACAGATACCAACACCCCAACCTTAATTAATTGGGAAGATAGGATCTTGTGACAGACACAAACCAAGAATCTCCTACATACAGAACATGTTCTTGAAGAACAGACTTTTCCTAGAGAGGCCCTGATAATAGTGATACAGCTTCACACTACAAAAACTCACAAGGATCATCACAGAAAACAAAATAAAAATTTTTTGAAATAGAAAATTACAAGATGAAGAACCAGAATGCAATCTCAGATCTCTAGCCCACCCAGAACAAGTCTAGAAGACATAGACACAGAAATTGGAAGACACACACAAAAAATCTCTAAAATGATAGCAACCAAAGTAAAGAAATAAATCCATGAGTCTATAGAGGAAATCAGTTAAGAAATACCAATATTTATAATGGAAATGCATATAAAATCTAGAGTAGAGATAGATTTAAAAAAAACACATGATAATAGGAAGAGGATGGAAATCACAAATGACCAATATAGCAAAGAAATACAATGCATGAAACAGCTTCAAACAGATATCCAGGAAATTAAAAATTCCATTGAAAGCTGGAAAAACCACTTGAATGAAATTGAAGACAGACTTTCAGACCTTGAAGATAGGATCATGGCTAGTGATCATGAAAGCAAAGATCTCTTGAAAATAACAAAAGACCAGGAAATAACAATTCAACAGCCACAAGATGACACAAAAATGATATACGGATAATTGGTGCAAATGAAAAAGTTGGTGAAGGAGGGGTACATGCATAGGCTGAGAAGCCTTTCTTGCTCCTCCAAGTGTCTTATTAATATGAAGTTATCCTGTCAATCTCCCAGAATGATAATGAACACTCAGATAGCATCAGGTATGTCATAGACAATTGGGTTGTTTATAGATATTCTGCTTTTCCTACCTCTAGGAATGTATAGGTCTGCAATTCCTTGTCTATTTAAAATTAGAAATGGTTATATGACTTGCTTCAGATAATCAAATGTGAGAAGCGATATGTGGTATACCTGAGAGAATATCTTCAAGTCTAGAGCATATGTTGTCATGTCTTTTTACCATGCTGTAGCAGCCAATGATTTTCTAAATAGTAGAACTCTATCTACCTTCAACCTACTATGAGAAGATTGTGAAGTTTTATAAGTGAGCAATGAAAACCATGGGGGCAGGACTCTTGGTGTTGGCTAAAAAACGCCACCATGGGAGATTCTAAATTATCTAACCCTGCCTATATGAATCTCTGTGCAAGTGCTTAGGGTCATTCCACAACTTGTGCACAGAATGTGTTGCTTGTGCCACCAGAATTTTTGTGCATGGAAAATAAAACCTCTTGTTAATGATGCTAATATTTGGAGTTTTCTATAACTGAGTCATATACCAGTCCATCCTGGTGGGTATACTTTGTCCTAATCTTATTAAGGGTCTCAGATATATTGAGTCATTTAATTTTTCCAAACATGCTACAGAGAAGGTATCATTGCCATTCTGTATATATGAGAACCAAGGAACAAAGTGGTTGGATGAGAAACTTAAAATGTAATAGAACTGGGATTCAGATCCAGACAGTTTGGTGTCAGAACCCGTAGTCATAACCACTCTTGAAAACCCACTGGCCTGCAATGTTTTGTGGTCACCATGCTCCATTGGACCTAATCCCTTAAATGCTAGGTCCTCATTTCTAAGTCTGAACTTCAGGACTTCAGCTTGTCTGAGAAAGAAATAATCCTTGGGGAGAGTCCAGGTAGGGAAATGCAATGGCCTCTACCATACATCTGCTCTCTTGTCTCCTTTTTGGACACCCACATTTTGGACACTAGTGAAGATGTAAATTTCAGGTTACCTGACTAGAACAAATTCTACAAATTTCATAATTTAATCTGTGCTGTGTAGACAAGTTCTCATCCATCAATAGCTTAATCAGTAACAATTAGAGATAAAACCATAGGAGATAAAATGGGAAATATTGTTAGCTTTAGAATCACCTAATTTTATTAATTATACTCCTCTTTTCACAAAACACACTCACTTTTTATCCATGCACTGTTGTTTGTATGTGTGTGCATGTGCATTTATTGACTCATTTCTCTTAAACAATATAAATAAAACCCATTAGCTTTCTACCAATATAAATGAAATGCTGTCAATAGCCTACATAAACTTAATGCTCTCCTCCTGTATGCTGCTTTCTTTATATCCCTACCCACTCTTCTGATTGCTGTTTATAACATTTCCTTATTATTTTCAATTTTTATTTTTTATTAGTACATGTTTGTAGTGCATAATGATCACATTCCTTATGAGGAGTTGTTACATGTATATAAAACTTCACAGTTTTTTTTTTCATTCTCTTCCCTTCCCCTCCCAAATTCAAAAGTTCTATCTCCTTATTTCCTATTATCTATCATTTATTTTGTTCTTCATTTATATTTTGGGTTTCTTATATAAGATAAGCCATGATATTTAAGCTTATGTGTCTGATTTGTTTTACTTAACATCATGGTCTCAAGCTACATCCATTCTCCTACAAATGACTCATTTATCCTTCTTTGTGGCGGAGTAATGTTCCATTGCATCTAAATACCACATTTTCTTTATCCATTCATCTGTTGATGGATATATAAGCCACTTTCAAGATACAATATTGTGAATCATACTGCTATAAACATGGGTATGCAAGTATTTCTTTAATACAATGACTTTAACTCTTTGGGGAAGATATCTAGAACAGGAATAGCTGAGTCAAATGGAATTTTTAGTTTTGGCATGCTTGTTTGTTTATTTGTTTGTGTAGTTGGTTAGTTGGTTGGTTGGATTTTTGAGACAAGGTCATTCTATATTGTTCACACTGGTTTTGAATTCACTGAGTAGACCAAGTCGGCCTGGAACTCATGACAATCCTCCTACCTCAGCCTTCTGAGGGCTAGAATTACAGGCTTGTGATACCTCACCCAGTTGTAGTTTTTTTTTTTCTTTATGAATCTCCATTCTGATTTCCATAATAGTCATACTAATCTACTTTCCTCATTTTTAAACATGTAGTTTTATCATATATATTCCTAAGATATTTCAGGTTTTGATTGGTGACTTTTTGGGTTTAGCTGCTCTTACCTTCATGTAAAGCAAGTAATTCTGAATACAACCTTCCTGTTTTGTCCCACTCAGTGTTACACTGCAAAGACATCAATGGTGGCCATGAAAATGCACTGCAGACCTCAGCTACTGAGAGTATAATTGACCATGATCTTCACTTCTGCCCTGTGTCCGCGCTGCTCAATTGCACCAAGACTTAGCTTTCCATTGCTAATATGCCTTCTACATTCTTTAAACAATCTGTTGAAAAATGCAAGCTTTTAGGAAAAAAAATCAGCTTTTATTTATGGGTAGCACTTTCATTGTCTAAAAATTTCTCCTTATTCTAAGATTAGAAAAATATTCACCTTTGTCTCTACTATAGGGACAATTGCTACAGACTCCCAGATTATCTCTTATTTAGAATTGTAAGTCCTTCTTCTGTATTTATTCTTTTAACGTTTTGGCTAAACTTGATCCCTTTAGTCTGCTATAAAACAGTTTCAAGTCAGTTTTCCAATTTCAATGAATATGTTGAGGTTTTAATTGGAATTGCTTTGAATCTATAGATTAGCTTTGGGAGAAAACATCTTTGTGCTATTGAGGCTTCCAACATACATGCATAATATATCTCTCCATCTATTTAGGGGTTCTTTATTGTCTCAATAAAGTTTTGTAATTTTTTCATAGAGGTCTTACAGATATTTTATAGTGCCTGAGTGTTTGTGTGTATTTGTTGTTGGTGTGTATTTGTGAAATTGTAAATAGTATCCTCTTCCAGATTTCATTTTCTAGTTCTTAATTCCTACTTTATTAACAACTTGTAATGAATATTTTTTGTTAGAAAATACATTGTGGTGAAAATAATAACAATGATAAGAACAATTTATTCAATATTTTAAAAAATAGTAACTTACTGAACATACACTCTGTTGCTTACGATGTTAAGTGCATACATAGATTTTCCTTCTTTATTTTCAGTTGGGATTTCCAAGTTTGAAAATAAGTCTAACAGATTAGAAAACCAAGGTGTAGAAAGACTGAAGCATACAGTTAGACAATTGAGAAAGTAGGATTAAACTCAACTATTCAAACTCTCCAGCATATACTCTTTGCTATTATACTAATTATAATAATCTCTTTTATTTTAAGGGGAAATAACAATAGGAAAATAAGCATCAACCACTATATCGTGCTTCAGTCTTTCCTAACGAGAGTTTCCACATGTAAGTGTTGTCTTACTGTGGTTTAGATTTACCATGTACTACAGGTGCAGAAAACTGTATTTCTTACTACATGGTACCCCCTGTATTTTTAACAGACCAGCCATTGTGTGCTTTACTGGCCACAACCTCCACAAACTGGGGTCTGTCTCTTTTATGATCAAGATCCTGTGATTTAAGAAGGATTAAAGAGGAGGGCTATGAATCACAGGGTCTGATTTTGTCCTTAGAGAGTTGTTCTGCTTTGTTTATTTTTATGTGGCTTTCCTGATCACATGTTAAATGTGACACACATCGTACAGCCAGTTTTGTGATTAACAAGGAAATGCTGTTATTTGTGAGCGCGATACACTTTACAACCCCAAAACCACACAGCAGTGGAAATACAGTCACACAAGGTTTAAATTCTCACAAAATCACAAGCTAGCACAGTAGATAAATAGCTGTATCAGGTAATATGCTACGTACCCCCAAGTCCTCATATACTTCTGATGGGGCTGAGTTATTGGTTTGTTATTGGTTTGTTGTCTGGCAATGTGAGTGCTGTGCCCACCCAGGGGTGGAGCCGACATACAGTGTAAGGGAAGGCGGGTCTTCCTCTTGTTCGCTTCCGCTTCCGCCTCTGTCTCTCTTGCCAGCATGACTTGTGGCTTGCAGCCGCCATGAATAGTAGCTCCATCACCCCATGCTGCCTTGGAGCCAACTTTATGGACTGAAACTCCCTAGAAACTGTAAAAATAAACCTTTCCTTCCCTAACTTTGGGCATCAGGTATTTTGTCTCGACAACAAACAAAAAGTAACTAAGACAATAGCCATACTTAAGGTTTGCACTGAAGAGCAATTTCACAGTGCATATGTAATTTAATCTTCCCGAATCCTTCAGAAGCAAACCAGAGAGATCCCACAATTCTCATGCTATGAATGAAGAAGATGAATGGCAGAGGAAGTTACAGTGCAGTGGAGGAATAAGTGCTACAGCAAGACTCATTGGGCAAGACTTTCATCCTGGCTCTTCTTCCTTGAAATTTCTACCTTCCAAAGCTCCCAGGGAATGCCATATCATTTTCACCCTCCTCTCCAATTGTCTGCTCTAAAGAGGACTCATTTCCTACTGAAGACAAGAGAGTCTGAGCACAGGAGACAGCTGTCACCAGCAGGACCCAACAACCTCAGGTTTTTACATTTTCTTGCTCAGTTTAAGTTCAGGTTCATACATTACCCGTATTACTTGAACTCAAGGGCTCTAAAGAAGGAGAATTGAACTTGGCTATTCTCCAAAAGGAAGTTCTTTGTCAATATGTGTTGGAAGAGGAGAGCTGTGCAGAAATGCCTTTAGGATCATTTGACCAAGGAGACTGTCTTGGTTACTTTTCCCTTGTTGCTGTGACAAAACACCTGACACACAAAATTCGGGAAGAAAAGGTTTATTTGGCTTACAGTTTTTGGAGGTTTCAGTCCACAATCAGCTGGCTCCAAGGCAGGGTGGCATGGCACAGGGGCAACACTTCAAGGCAGCAGCCGGGCAAAAGCAGCCAGAGTAAAAGGGGCACAGAGCAAGCCTCTTCTCCTCCTTTATATAGTACATAGGACCCCACCCCTCCACCCCAGGGTGGGTCCTTTGCATAGAATGAGGATGTTTACAAAGTAAGACCCCTGGCTCCCTGCTGAGTCTCCCAGTTAAATTTCTGACCTTCTCAAATTGTAACAATGACCAGGTAACTGTGCTCTACACCCCAGGATGTAGAGCTGCCGGGTTACTTAATTAAGCTGCTAGACTTCTCAAGTTGACACAATGTATAAACCATAGCAGGGACAATCTGTAAGAACATTTGTCCCTGAGCGGTCTAGACTGCCACCATGGACCATCTGTGCCCCACGGTGAGAAACACCTTCCTTCCTGTTTATACATGTGGTGGTGATGGTTAATTCCCAGTATGGGTCAGAGTCTTCTACCAGGAATTCTAGTCTCTTGGGGCAGGATTCAGTAAATACATGCATTTTCTTCAGTATTTCCCCATATATACATGTGCATTTTGTTTTACTGCATAATGGAACCCTAGCATATATCCTTCTATATTGTTTTCAAGTAACATATTTTGAGCATCTAGGAGATCTTTAAATTTATTTTTCAAAGACTGACTTTTGGGCCAAGGATGCAGCTCAGCAATACAGTGCCTGCCTGGCAAGCATGAGGTTGTGAGTTCAATTCCTGGTACCTCCCAAAAAAAAAAAAAAAAACCCTGACTTTTGAAGGCCACAAAATATTCCACCATTTTGATAGGCAACAATTTATTCAATTACACTTTTAAGTAACTTTCCTTTTTTGTTAAACACCATTGCACATAAATATAGAGATCCCACTCCACTGGCCTTGTCAAGGTCTGGAGAAGTCCACATTTGTAATCCCAGAAAAAAGTTATTGGAATTCTAATAAGTAATTCCAATCTACCACTTCCAGTGCAACCCACAGTGAGAGTAAAGAGACAAATACATTATCTATAGTGGTGGAGTCCTAAATTCAGTCAGAACAATGGCTGACCAGAACAAAGGTCTCGATTCAGGGCCAAACCCAGATTTTATTAATTTGTGAGGAGGGGAGTGGCTCAGGGATAAGGAACTGTGAGAATGGTGGGAAGTAGGAGAATGGTGTGAGCTGGGTTATGTAGGAAGCATGATAGCACCTCTGTAATATGCAGCGAGAAAGAGATACACAGGAAGAGTAATCTGCACAACACAGGTTGAGGAAGTATCTCGTGTTTTGGGGTTAGTGCCTCAGCTTTGATGTCCAGTCTTCATGCTCTGAGATGTCTTGGTTCTTTCTCAAGCCTCAGTCTCAGCCAACAGCAAATAATCACTTGGCCTAGCTCATGGTTACTAACTGGAAGCTATAGGCAGGGCATCACTGACCTGTTGCATTGCTTTAAAGACTACACATCAGCACCTCGGCTAGGCTTCCATTGCTTGAAGCCAGTTGAGGGGGTAAAGAAATATCCTAGCCAGCTCTGTACATATCAGTACACCAACTTAGGACCAGGTTTAGCCAAAATAGAGAGAAATGCTCTACTTTTGAGGACAGCTGTCCTGGTGGTCCTCCACGCATAAAAACATGTTCACATTTCTAACTTTTTAAGGATGGAGTTCACACAGCAAAGAGCAAGAACATTTTTAAGAATTTTGATCAAAATTACCTAACTGCATTCCAGAAAAACTGCACCAATTTATATTTCCTCCATAGTGAGGTATGTGGCAGGGAGGTGCTGATGTTACTAGATTTTGAGTGTTGTTATATTTCAATCTCTCAGTTATTTTAATAGGTTTTTAAATAATATTTCAAGGTTATTTTTATTGTTTGGATACATACAATGCTAATCTGTCTTTTTCTAAGTTATTAATCATTCATATTGTTCTTGCTCGCTTTTTTAAAATCATGACCTTAACATTCTTCTTCACTTCTTCAGTTATTAAGAATATAAATCCTGTTCCTTTGAAATATTTGCAGCAAATGCTTTCCACTTGGTTGTTGTCAGAATTTTAAATATTGTACAGTTTTGTTTGTGTACTTAAGCTTTATATTTTCATCAAGGAATCAACTACTCTTTTCTGACTCCCTTCTTTGGTTCTAAGTCGAGAAAATCCTTTCGCATGTGGCGCTCAAACAAATATTTATCTCAACATTTTCAAGTTTTGGCCTCATTTGAAATTTGCTCTTTTATACATCTGGATTTATTTTGATATATAGTGTATAAGATGATACTTTTTTTCCTTTGTTTACAAATAGCCAGATTTTTCAACAGATTTGGATGAGTTGAATCTTGATGTCAAATTGGACAATTTTGTTTAAAGGCAGTGAGATTTGGTGGTTCATGGATTCATGCGCAGAGTGGCATCTTTACAGCCCTGATGGATTGTTCAGCACCAGGAAAGCGATCAGAAAATACAAGTATTCAGTACCAACTGGGTGGTCCTGGAGTGTCCCCCAAGGCCCCTTCCCTACATTTCTCTCTACTTTACATTACGTTCGAGGGTCAAGGATTAGTGCAGATCTCGAAATGTTTCACAGTGTTGTGGCCTAGGTTAACCCCGGGGAGAAGAGCTGCTTTCAGACCAAGTTGACAAAGGATGCCAGCAAGGGTAGGGAAGTGTAAGTGTCGCATAGATAGATCTAAACTGTTGATTTGGGGACACTCCAGCTTTTACGACCCTTGTACATTCTCGCTAACACTCTGCATGACTCCTGCACCGCCCTTCCAGCACTGTGTTACAACTTCCCCTCCTGTATCTTTTTCTTCCCTTTTACTTCATTCCTTGCTTAGAAAAATAAAAGTTAACAGAAATATAGTACCATTTAGTGAAGTGCATGACCTTAGCTGTACCATTTCATGAATTTTGATACATATGAAGAGTTGTTTAATACCTCCAAAAGTACATAAAATATCACCACCATACTGAAAAAGTCCTGTATGTCCCTTCCTAGTCATCGTGCCCTTCACCCTGAAGCAACCACAATTCTGATTTTGGTACTCACAGACTAGTTTTGTGTATTCTTGGCTTCATACTGATTGAATATTTAAATGTGTTCTTTTATGTCTGGCTTTTCGCTCTTTACTATACAATATTTCATAGATCCATCCATGCATACTTTTATTGATGAGTAGAATCCAGCACCATTCATTCAACACATTGTCCCTTCTCCAGTGGTTTGCTTTGGCACCTTTGTCAAAGTTCATTTGATTGTAGTTACATTTTTTTTTTTTTTTGCTTTCCTATTTCACTGATCTATTTGCCTATCTACACATGAATAAAACACTATCTTTAGAAACTGACAAATTAATACAAATGGATGTAAGGAAAGATAAAAGATCATCACTGTCTCAACAAAAAATATTATACAGATTAAATTGAGATTTAAAAATAGTTCATATAAGTCCTCCAATTATTCTATTTTGATCAACTCATCAATTTCTACAAAAAAAAACTGCTGGAAATTTTATTGGAGATGCATTTAATCTATACATCAATTTTGTAAGATTCAACACCTTGACAACATTAATTCTACTTTTTCAGATGCAGTTATCTCTCTTTGTTTATTAGGTATTTTTAAATTTCTCTCAGCAATACATTATTCTTCTAAGTATGGAAATCTTGCATAGTTTTAAAGACTTATCACAGATATTTTATGATGTTGATACTGTAATAAATGAACTGGTTTTTAATTTTCTTCAATTGTTAATTGATAGTATGCAGAAATAAAATAAAATTTCTATATTTATTTTATATCAAAACTTCATATGTGTTTATTAGATTTAACAGGATTTGGGCATAAATTCTTTTGAATTTGCCACATGCAAAAGCGTGCCATTGCAAATAAAGATTGCTTCAATTTTTTTTTGAGAGTAACAATAATCCACACATTGCATATCATTGCATTCACAGAAATTGTTCAGGATAAAAGATATAAACATGAAACCTTGTCCAGAAAATTATTAGCACAAAACTTTTGCCTGAATAAATCAACAGAAACCAGCTATATGACTAAGTTTTTTGTTATGATTGCTCTATTATTTTCAAATAAACATTTTGCATTAAAAATGAAATCTGAAGATGACCCTGTGAAAACTACTTTTCACTCAAAATTCTTTTTCTTTAACTGTCTTAACTAATTTTATATATATATATTTTTTTCTTTCAGTTTGTCACACAAATGCAAAAATGTGATGGTTACACATGTGTGACTTATTTAGTTTACTGAGAAGTATATTTTCAGTACTCAGCCATTTAAGAGTGAAAATGTCTAGTTTATCATCTTTATAGCTGAGAAGTATCCCATTATATAGAAATACCACATCTTTTTTATCCATTCCTCAGTTGAGGGGCATTTAGGTTCTTTCCAAGATCTAGCTATTATGAACCGGGCAGCTATAAACATAGGTGCACATATATCACTGTGATAGGATGTTTTTAATTCTTTCAGGAAGATACCCAGAAGGGGAATAGCTGGGTCAAATGGAACCTCCAATCCTAGCTTTCTGAGGTATCTGCACACTGACTTCCACAGTGGTTGCACCAGCCTGCATTCTCATCAACAGTGGAGAAGGGTTCCTTTTTGTCCACAGCCCCTCCAGCATTTGTTCTTAGTTGACTGTGTAATACTAGCCATTCTTTCTGGGGTGAGGTAGAAACTCAGTGTTACTTTCATTTGCATCTCGCAAATGGCCAGTGCTGTTGAACATTTTTTCACATATTTATTTGCTATTTGTACTTCTTCACCGAAAAAGTGTGTGTTCATCTCAGATACCCATTTTTCAATTGGGTCTTTAAATCTTGGAGGACTGTTTTTATGACTTTTCTGTGGGTGAGGATCCAGCAGCAAGACCCCAAGTACAATGGTGAAAACAAGCATAAGAGTAGATATTCTAACCTTGTTCTGAGGAGGGACGGTGTTGCGTGTTTTGTCATATTCATTCTGATGTTAGGTATAGGTTTCTTATAGATGCCTTTTATTGAATACGGAAAGTTCCATTCTACTTCTAGTTTGCAGAGAGGTTCCATCATGGGATGGTGTTAAAATTTTTCAAATTATCTTCCTTGATCTACTGAGATGTTCATATTGTTCTCCTTCATTCAGTTAGTGGGATAAATTACATTGATTTGTTTATATTTTAACTGAACAAGTTTATATTTTCTTGTGATAAACCTACTTGGTCATGGTGTGTTATCCTTTTTATACACTGATGGATTCAGTTTGCTAATGTTCTGCTGTTAAGGGTTTTGCGTTTCTGTATACAGGCAAATATCTTCCGTTTTCTCGTTTGTGATTATCAGGTGTTGATACTGTGAATATGTCACTTCTTAGAAAAGTTTGAGAGGTATCTCCCTTTCTCTGTTTTTTTTTAAGACATTGCTTAAGATTTGTATTCTTTCTTCCTTAAATGTTTGACTGAACTCAACATTAAAGCTCTGCTGGTAAAGGATATCTTCATGAAAAGAATTCAATTGTGAACTCAGTTTCTTTAACAGATATCCAGGTCATTTAGTTGGTCTTTTGTAAGTTTTGGATAATTTTTTTTTTGCGGCACCGGGGATCGAACTCACAGCCTCGCACCTGCCAGATAGGCGCTTAAGCTGCTGAGCCAAACTCCCGGCCCTGGATTTTTCAGGCAGGGTCGCACTATGTAACTC
The DNA here is from genome assembly GCA_004363535.1 of Dasyprocta punctata. Lineage (NCBI taxonomy): Eukaryota > Metazoa > Chordata > Mammalia > Rodentia > Dasyproctidae > Dasyprocta > Dasyprocta punctata. The sequence goes on from RJWM01016624.1 coordinate 14,479, forward strand.
AGGCCGGTCTTTCGCTCACGTTGTGGCCCAAGCCGGCCTCGAACTCACAACGCTCCGCCTACCTCAGCCTCCCGAGTGCTGGGAATATTTTCAAAGTATTTATTCTTTACATTGTCAAAACTGTTATCAAAAAGTTGTTTATAATATCCAATTATCATCATTTGATGCACAGAAATTTTATGAAAATAACTATCATTGCTTTTATTTTACATATTGATAGTTTAATTTTGTTTTTATTTTTACTTTATCTAAAGTCTTACTAATTTTATTGCTATTTTGAAAAATATCATTTCTGGCTATCAATTTTATCTGTCATTTGTCTGTTTTGTATTTCATTGATTTCTACTGGGGTGTTTTGTTTGTTTGCTTGTTTGTTTGTTTGGTGATACTGGAGATTGCCCCCAGGGCCTTCACACTGAGCCACATCCTAAGGACCCCTTCTTCACTTTTTTTTTTTTTAATTTTGAGACAGGGTCACACTACATTGACCAACCTGGGCTTGAACTTGCTAGCCTCATCCCTCAGACTTTCAGACTGCTGAGAGTACAAGCGTGCACCATCACTCCTGGCCTGATTCCTGTTTCTGCTTTCATTACTTCCTCTTTTTGTTTGCTTTCAATATACTTTACTGTTCTTTTTCTAGCTTCTTAAGGTGATAACTTCCATCATTGATTTAGCCCTTTCCTGTTTTCTAATTTAAACATTTAAATCTCTAAATTTTAACCTTAGCATTACTTTACTGTGTCTTACAAAATTTTGACATGATGTGCTTACGTTACTCAGTTAAAAATGTTACCTATTTCTTTTTTAGACATATATTATTTAATTTCCAAGTATTTTAATGTTTTCTAGATGTATTTTCTTATCAGTTTATAATTAAGCTCCAATCTGGCCAGAAAATATGCTTCTTATTTTTTATTTTTATTTTTATTTTATTTTATTTTATTTATTTTATTATTATTATTTTTTTGAGACAGAGTCTCACTATGTAGGTCAGGCTAGTTTTGAACTCACTATCTAACCTAAGCTGGCCTTGAACTCACAGTGATCCTCCTGCCTCAACCTCCCAAATGATGGATTTATAGGCATGTGCCACCATAGCTGCCTTGCTTTGACTTTTTTACTACGTATATTGTATGCTTCTGTTGATTTGCATGATTTTCTAAGTGTTGTAATAGAATGGAAATCTGCTACAATCTTTCCTTGCTACCAGAAAAAGAATGCTCCCCCACTATCTTAGGTTTTTTTTTTTTTTTTCCTGTAGTGTCTCAGATCAAACCCAGAGCCTTGAACTTACTAGGTGTGCATATAATTTAGTCTTTTGAAGGCCAGAATTTGATCTTACTCATTTCTGTGTAGTAGTTCTTGTCACATAACAAAACTTCAGTAAGTGCAACAATTAATTTATTAATTACGAACATTGAAAAAAAGAGGCCAAGGCTAAAACACACACTTACCTTCAAGTAATTCATGGTGAAATACGAAGACAATAGGTAAACACAGGGATCCCTGCTCTAGAAGGGGTGCACCAGGGTGCAAATTCTACAAATGGAGTCTGAACAGTATGATTGAAATTTATCTGAATTTGTAGTGATTTAGCAATGCTCATTTTCACTGGGCTTCAGTTTGTAGCTGTTTGGCTTTTGCTCAAAGAAGAAAAAGCTCGACATAGAATGATCCATAGAGATTTCCAGAAACCTCACCACCAAGTTCTGAAATTTAACAGATATAAACAAAAGGAGAAAAGAGGGGATGAGTAACCAAAGGATTCTACTAAGGAAATGGATATTACCAAGGAAGGTGATAACAGAAGGATGATGGTGGTGATGATGATACAGCTAGTGTTTATTGAAAACACACTACTAAACATACACAATGCTAAGTGTGTATGTGCCCAACAGTCCTATGTTTTTTATACCTACCTTACAGCTGATGAAATTGAGGTTTAGAGAGAAGCTAATTGATTTGCTTGAGGTCATGTGCTAAAAAAAGTACAGAAGCCAGGATTTGAATCCGAATAGTATACCTTTTGAGATTTGGAGAAAAAAGAAAGAAAGAAAGAAAGAAAATCAGAAGATTTTGCTACCTTATTCACTAGCACTTGTCACAAAAGCCTGCCAGGTAGGGAATAAGGTTTCTGCTCAGATTTGATCTGTATTTCCAGAAGTAGAGTTAACAACGCTTTTTTTTTTCCTCCCTAATGTACATAGTATTGTCAAAGTAAGAGTGGGGTCAGCCAGGCTGTGAAGGACAAGCAGAAAACTGAGATGTGGGGCCAAGTAACAAGGGCCAAGAAGTGATAGAAAGGGGACTGGTGACAGGCAGGACCAAACGGGAATAAGACCAAGGCAAAAACCAGCAGCAATAATGGGTCACCACCATTCAATACTAACCTTATCCTAGGACTGCATGGCACTTCTAAAGCCATTATATCTGTTGACATTAACAATCATTGTATGAGACAGTGACTACTGTCCCTTCTTATGGAGCAGTATATAGCAATATTCAATGGACTTAAATTCTAAAGTATTAAATGGCTTTTCTCTCCACTGGTGGTTGGATATTATAGTCCAGGATCAGAGGGTGGGAGATGAGATAGGACATAAGCAGGAACCCAGTGGCGGGGCAGATTCCCAAAGGTCAGCTACTACCATTGCAAACTGGCTCATATTGGTCTATTTAGCCTATTGTTGATGCTATTCATAGGGCCAATAAAAGGCACATGAACTTATAAAATACACAAAAAGGGAGTTTTTCATTATGTTTGGCCCAGAGAAAATATATGTCAGTTTGTTGAGATCAACATTGTTGCTGGCACAGTAACAGATGTAAGAAAGAAAACATTCTGTTATCATCTGTGTCCCTTTCATGTCAAAGATAGTGACTTCCGACTGGGAAAGGTTGGGTGTCTATGGGTCTTGGGCACGTAAAGTAGATGCCTATAGAAAAGGAGGTTCTAAATAAGGTAGTTCTAAGGGAGCCCTTGGGACTCAACGTCCTGGCCAGAGAAGTTATATACCAGGTGAATTTAGAAGGAGGCAAGGCTTTGAGGAAAAAGTGCTGGAAGACCAGCCACAAAAAAATGGGTCAATTTTGATCTTTGAGTAACGAGCAGGTGCCTGAAGTCCAAGCACTATGAGAAGCTAAAGAAGAAAGATTAACTTGGGCAAGTTAACAATTTAGCAAGACCTTGTCTCAAAATGAAAAGTTTACAAAAGGAGGAGGAGCGGGATGTAGTTCAGTGTGAGGACTCTGGGTTCAACCTTCATTACTGCTCAAAAAATATTTTAAAAAGTAACAGGCAGAGAGTTTGAATGACCTTGAAACTGACATTGGTGAACTGACATTGCTCCCTGGTGTGAGGCAGTCAGGTCACGAGTCACACTCACCATACTTTTTTCCAAGGGAGGTAAGAGCCTGCTCTTCCAGTGGTGCACAGACACAGTGCATTTGCACTACAGCAGTGCACTTGGCAGGCAGCATCTCTGTACCTGGAGATGAGATGCACCCAAGGACAAGGGCTAATGGAAGTCACATCAGGGAGATGAGTAACTACTTGGATCCAGAGTGCTGGTTAACAGATTGACATCCATCTTAAGAAAGGATCATTTGCACCACAGGTTTCTGGCCTCGGTCTTGCCTTGTTAAGCACTTTTGTTAATGCCTTAGATAAAGACATTGATGGCCAGTGATAAAATTTGTGGGTGACACAAAGCTGGAAAGGATAGCTAATACATTGGACAGCAGAATTGCAATGCAAAAAAGATCTGACAGACTGAAACAATGGACCAGATCTAACAAGATTATGCTTAATGGGGATAAATGTAAAGCCTTACACTTGGTTAAAATAAACAAGCAAATAAGATGGAATATGCAGCAGATGGGAGAGATGTGGTTTGATGGTAGCCCGGGTGAAAATGATAGAGATGTTTCAGCTGATTATGAGCTCAGAGTGAATCATCAGTGCGCTGTAAGTTTAGAGTATAATAGACGTGTAGAGGAGAATACAAGGGAGGCGACAATAAGGGAAAGAGGTTGTTGTGATTCCTGTCCTTACACATCTAACACTCTTAGATTATTCTTTCAGAGGGACCCAGAGGACAGAGCCATAGCCAATGGGGTAAATTATAAAGTATATTTGGGTTCCAACAAGCCTGGACTTTCTAAATTATTAGAGCACTCTGACAATGGATTGGCATCTTGCCAGGAAGAAAATCCTGGTCACGAAGTCACCCAAGCACGGGCTGTTAAATTTTTGTCAGCCACAAGCACTGGATGAGGTAGCTTTTGGGTTTGCATTCCATGAGAGGTTTTATCCTTCTAGGCAGATTTTAACATATGCACTGTAAAGTCTGGTCAATTTTAGACATACAGGAAACCCTCTGATTTTCTATTTATTGCATTTCAATAACCAATTTTGATAACCTGTGTTAGCCAGGAAAATGGTTTTTCGCTTTTGCTTTTGGTTTTGCTCTTCTTTAGAATTTTTTTGTGAGAAGTTGAGAGTTTGGAGTTTGAACTTTTATTTCTCAGGAAGCTTGGAAGTATGTGCTCTTTGCTACTCAAGTAACAAAAGTCCCCCAACAACTGTCTTGACCCACTGTGAAAAATCGAAGGAACCAATAATAAAACAAACAAGCCTACCTAATGACCTCTGCCTCACTAAGGTATCTGTGTCCTCTCACTGTGGGTGTATCAGATACCACTTTTTGATATCATTGGTATTAGTGCAGCATTTCACTCCATCTTCCTCATCCTAGAGTTGTTCCTTTTAAATTGTTCCCTCTATTTTACTGATGCTCCGGTGGAAGAGGGAACTGTTATATGAATAGTTAGAATTATAATTAGAAGATGAATAAACAGGATCAGAACAAGGGCCAGATGACATCTTCCATCAGTAAACTGCTTTGTGTGATCTACATAATACACAGACTTTGGTTCATCCATTCTGATTGCTTAAAGACATCCTTCTTTCCTTTTCTAAAATTCTGGGCTATTTTACCTTTGTCTAAGATAGTTATTATTTGTGGTCTTGATTGTAAAGTGTGTTTAGAGTCTCCCCCACTAAAAGAAGAAGCAATGGCAGCCAGTAAGGCTGACATTCTGCTATGCACTCAGCCAGCAAACCCATCTGAGCAGCTCCTATCACTCAGCCAGTGGTGGAGAAAGTGACACTGCCCAGTGTAATGAGAAGGTCCAGGCCCTGTACACAAAAGTGCCTAGATAGTACTTGTTGGTCTCAAGCTCCTGTCCCATTTTCCAGGGAAGCCCACACCATCTTAATAATGCCTGCCAGGGAAGAAATTCTCTTTTCTCATCTCTTTTTTCCCCAAGACATATTTCCCCTGCATCATTTAAACATATTAAATCACTGTTAGGATGCAGAGTGGGCATCAAGTTAGCATAAGATCTAATCAGAACGACTCTGCAGGTCTCCAAAGGCTTTATTCCTTTTGTCTCTGTCCTCTGTTTTCTTGTTAGACTGAAGAGCCTTTTTTGACATCCTCATTTGTTCTGCTGTGTAATAGCATGGGATCTTTCAGTGCAGTCGACATCTGCTCCACTCTAGAGAGCTGCCGAACCAAGCCAACAGAGCAATAATAATTATGCCCGAATGGACTGAAAAGGATGCAATATGAGAAGGAAGACAGGAAAAAAATACACTTGTGCAATAGCATTCTTATCTGTGTGCATGTATATGCAGCCTCTGTGTGTGCGTGTGTGTGTGTGTGTGTGTGCATGCATGTACATACATTCAGGCTGTAAGCTTATGCGTGCACTGTGGACACAAAACATTTTCCTAACAGTAGTAGACTGGAAATTATCAGACATAGAGTTCCCCAAATTCCCCAGACCTTCTCCCTTCCCCTAGAAAGCCAGAGTCAAGGTGGGAACTGTTTTCTATATGTGTGGCAGTGGCTTGTAGGACACTTCAGAGAGGGGCCTTTCTTTTGCTGTTCTCCATATACACAACTGGGTAGGGAATACTATAGATATGTCTTTTTTCCCTGGATACTACTGTCCTGGGATCAGTACAGCTTATAGGGACAGTGCTTTAAATCTTTCTGATTATCAAAATATTAGTCATTAAATAACTAGTCCGTCAGTCTTATACTAACATTAAAAATAGCAGCTGGCATGTAGTAACTGTTTAATGTTTGCTAGGCACTGTGCAATCCCTTCATGTACATCACTCAAGGTAAGAATTTCTATTATTCCTATTTGCAGATTAAAAAAAATACTAGACCTAGGTCATATTCCCAGGGGCCTTGTATGTACATGAAGAGAGCCTGGTTTCTCCAGGTTGTGGTTCCATAAGTAGGATCACAACACTCCTTTGTAATTCTTCAGTAATACAGCCAAGCTGCTCAGTTACATACTTAGTTCCAAGCCCCTCAACCAGAAAGACCAGAGTTTTTTCATTGGGTTAATGAATTCTCTTGTAGAATCCAGGAATCTTGCAGAGGCCAGGTATTGGTCCATCAGGGGCGAGTCATGCCCCTGGCTGAGTCAGTCCTGTAAATCACTGTATGGAGAGCAGTCTGGTCTCAGCCAATGTGGCATGGTGGGCAGATGAGGCTGTCATGGAGAGCACATCCTACCCTCACGTGCTTCCCACCTCCCTTGGCCCAATGCCCACTCTGCTACTTCAGAACTTAAGTTGCAGCAGTCTCCCCAGGTCCCTTATCTCTTCAGGAACCCTCTTTAGAAGGCCAGGTCTGATAGGAGCCTTCTTTTCGAAAGACTCATTTTGACCAGGAAAAATGCCTTGATCAGGTCAAAGGCCTGTATTCCCAGAATGGCATTTTATGCTTCATGGAGGCAATAAGACAAGTTGGGCCTGGAGGGAAAGTCTCTTACTCAGTTTTGTGTCACTGTGATAAAACGCATGATATAAACAAATTAGGAGGAGAAAAGTTTATTTTCAAGAGGGTCTTTTTGCATCCATTTATATGGTTACATGACGGTGGGAATAGACCAGAAGGATACAGAACTCTGCCTAGGCGTTAAACTGGAGATTTGAGAATCAGAAAGTTTTGCAAGGGAAAGCGTTTTGGAGAGTCCAGACACAGCACTCAGTGAAGTTTGACCTAAACTAAAAGCTTGGGAGGAAAAATAAAAACAAGCAGGGATTACTCTTGGGAGAGAGAAAAAATCCTGAAGCTAAAGAGAAAAAACTGTGTGCAGCACCATGTCTATCAACAGCTGTGCTGCTGAAAGTCACCCAACAAGAAGAGCAGGCAGCCAGCGAGATGCAAACTGCCAGGGCAATAAAGCGTCAAGGAGAAGTGGGGCTGATTCCAGCTGTGCACAAACCCGGAGTCCATGTGGGACAGAAGAATCAATGGTCCCTCACCACACAACCCCACGTTCACATGCATATGTCAGGCCCAGGTGGGTCCAGAATTGTCACTGATTAACGTCAATGGTCACGCCATTCTCATGTGACCATGAGTGGTCCACGGTGAAGTGCCCTCAGCCAGCCAAAACCAGGGTTGCAACACACCCATCATCTTTATGAGTTTTGGTTTCTCAATGCAATAAAATTTTTTTCATTCCTGTGGAAAGTCGTACAGTATGCAAGACCTCTCATGGCATCTGAGACATCTTTAAGAACTTTGGAAAATTCTGCATTGCCTTCCTGAGACCTGTTTAGTCTTCCAGATCTGCAATGGATCCTCCCAGATGAGTGTGAGCAAAACATTCAGAGCACCACCCCTTGTCCTTCCCCCAGACAGGGAGGCCTCTGTGATTCCCTATGGGTGAGTGCACACAAAGGCCCTGTTGTCCTTACCTGGTTTCCTTGCCAGGAAGTAGACAGCTGTGCACAGAATAGCCAGGGTAGGTCCTTTGCTGCTAAAGGCCACTGCCGGGCTCAAGTCCACCCAGAGCAGCAAATCTGCACAGTGTAGCTATATGGGGGTAGCCACTCTTGATTTAATTAATAGTTTGTTTGTTTGCATAATTTTTCTCTGAAAGGACCATTAACACATCAAAAGGACCTGAAAAGTACCCTCCATTCTCCATAGTGATAGAATAAATACAAACCTAGTTTATCACTTTTGTCAGTTTTAACAAACACTGTTCCAGATGTGCTAACCTGTGCTAACCCTTGGTGCTCTTCTCCCTTTCCCCTGTTCTGCTGCTACTTCCCAGTGGTCTTCAGTGAACTTAGCGACTCACTAGGCAGTGCACTCTTGAAAGTTCTTTACTCCTGTAAAAGGACCCTGGACTATTTTTGGCGCTTGTATGAATCAGCAGCCCTCAGCACAGGGAATGTTAAGGCAGGCCCTATGAACTGCTTGATGGTGAAAAGTCTAAGTTATTTCTAGAGTTTGTTTTTTGTTTTTTTTAATTCCAAAAATACTGAGTTTGACTTTCTCTTCCTAATCAATTTCCCATTTAAAAGCTCTTCTAGAAAACCTACTGGGTTAATCGTACTCCTTTGGTTTTTATTGTTGTTGTTATTGTTGTTTTGTTTTGCATTTTCCTTTTTGTTTTTTTTTTTAATCTCAAGGGAACACTTTGAAAAATGTTTTCAGAACACTAATTTTCATAACACTCTAGGAAAAGAAAGAAAAGAGGGTTATTTACATAAAATTAAGGATTTCTGTATACTGGATCTCCACCCCAGCTCTCAAGACAAAAAAGGAGACTAGCAAATCCACTTGAAACCTTGTGGGCCACCTGAGATTTAACTCCTGAAAGAAAATACCTCACCCAGGAATGGTGGCTCTTGCCTGTAATTCCAGCACTCAGGAGGCTGAGGCAGGACTGAGAATTGGAGTTCAGTTTGACCTACAAAGCAAGCAAGCAAGTTTAAAGGCAGCCTGGACTACAAAGGGACACTGTGGAGAAAGAAAGAATGAATGAATGAAAGAAAGAAAAAGAGAAAGAGAAAGAAAGGAAGAAAGAAAAGAAAGAAAAAAAGAAAGAGAGATGTCTTTGAAAGTGGAAAGTGGGCAACTATAGCAAATCCATGAGCTCCTGAAGGACACCCAAGGACAAAAACTCAGGTTAGAGCAACAAGTGGTGACCTCACAATGTAGGCTCTGGGCAGGACTGAAAAGGTTGCTTTCTGTGAAAGGGTACTCAACAAAATCCCTCTAGACTTTCTATAGAAACTTTGGCAGCTAAAGCCTAGAAATTAGTCTTAATCTTTTTCTCTCTCTTTCTTTCTATCTTTCCTTTTGCACTCCTGGACTGAGATACAACCCTAGTTCTTTAAAAATTAAAAAATTTTTTTTTTGTTTTTGAGAATAGGGTTTCACTAAGTTGCCAAACCGGCCTTGAAGTTTCGATTTTCTTGCCTCAGACTTTTAAGTAGCTGAGATTAGAGTCCTGAAGCGCTGTGGCTGGCCTTGGGACTTTTTTTGATAACTAAAACTTAACTCCTTAAAAAATTGTGTGTGTGTGTGTGTGTTACCCACGTACTGTATTTAAGTCTTAGGCTCTTTATTTTAACAGCTAAACTCTGTTTTACTTATTTAAATTTTTAAAAAAATTTTATTGGTACATTTTAGATATACATAATGATCATATTTGTCATAGGGAATTTGTTCTTGTACATGATATATCTCGAGTCCTCTTTCTTTTCAATTCCCTTTCCCACCCTTTAACCCTTCTTCCCCTCCTTATTCACAAAAGTTTTGCTTCTATTTGTTTTGTTTTTGGTACTAGGAATTCATCTCATAGCCTCACACTTGCCAGGCAGGCACCGTGCCACTGAGCTATATCTCTGGTCCACCATTTGTTTCCATTTTTTTCTTTCTATTCTCTCTCTCTCTCTCTCTCTCTCTCTCTCTCTCTCTTTTTATCCCTTCCTTCTTTTCCCTTATGTTCTGAGACAGAAGACTCTGAACATAATTGAAACGTCTTGTGTTATGGTTATCAATTGGCATTTGTGAGATTGATCTTATTATCTAGAAACTGCAGAAATCAAGAAAACATCTCTGAAGCAACTGAAATAACTTCTGAAGTAGAACATTCTTGTCCTTGCATTCCCAGCATCTGTTTCCATTTCTTCTTCCTGAAAGACTGAAAGGACTCTGATTCTGTTGGGCAACCCTTTCAGCCCCAACTCAGGAAGCTCCTGTACCTCTGGAATCTGCCCCAAACCCTGCTTCCCACCTGACTATGACCTGGTTTAGTCCTTTCAGCCTCTTATCAATGATTGGCTCAGATAATCATGTGATACCTAGAGCTAACAAGACAACAGGTAAGATTTTTAAGGAGCTTCTGGAGAAAATGCTCTTATTCTTGGAAGACTTCCCTCAGAAGAGTGTCTCTGGACATTGCCGCTCCTGAACAAGAGGCCCAGGGCGACAGCTGTGCTGCTGCTTGGCAGAGGATGAAGCTGTGAGTTGGAAGGGAAAAGGGCAAAGAGAGCTGTGTGGGAATGAAGCCAAAGCCACTCACCTGCTCGATTCCATCAGCCTGCAAGTTGTAACACTCTGGACTTGAGTATTATAAACCATACCTTATATTTTAAGCCAGTCTGAGTTTTCTGTTGTTCTCACATGAAAGAATCTTAGCTACAAGTTAGTTGTCAATAACCAAAAGCTTCTAGTGTACTTACTAATACTGAAGACAAAAAATTTGTATGAAGAAAGAGCCTAACATTGACTAGTGATTGAAGAGATGAAATACGGCACTGCCACCTAAGAACACTTCTACTTCTAGTCATGAGAAGCACAGTTCTTCACCCATTCTCAAGCAGTAGACTTGGAGACACCAAGCAAAATCAGGACTTTAATATTGGCCTTGAACAATCAGGTGCCTGGTATGTAGGCACACCTGGGAGTTTCAGCAAGCCATGTACCTCCTAGCATGAAGGTCCCCCCACCCTCAGCTCCTCATTACTGGAATACCATGGGTGTGCAATCTTTCCAGATGTCACCTAAGTTTTCTTTTTCCTCCTTCCCCACTCACACCTACCTTTCTCAACAAAGACTTTCTTACTCATTTATCTCTCTTCCAAAGTTCCATTTGCTGAGGGGTCTTCTATATGCATAAACTTCGTCACATCTGCAGGCCATTAGACAATTTTAAGTGCTAATAACTTTCCACTCAGAGTTAACTACTTTGTCTTGACAATAGACCATTTTAAGTTTGTTTTTCTTACAGGGACTAAGTTGTGAAACACTTTTGCAGTGAAACTAAAACATTGTCATCCCTCAGTGTAGTTTGAGAACAATCAGGTAGAATAATCTAAAACATGAGAAACAATAACACCATGACCATATTCAACCTCAGCATAAGATTTTCTAAAGAGAATGAATTAAAAATAGCCTAGTGTACAGTTTAAAATGGTCTTCATGCTGCCTGAGTAAGAGACTGGAGACAATTCTGGAAAATCTAACAATGATAGCACAGTTCCAAATGGAGCAACAAGGACGAGATGATTGTCAGTCTCACTTGTAGAAACCAAAACCAGTTTAGTGCATAAATAAAAATGGAAGTCTTCAAGGAACTGACATAGTGTTATTTCCCCATCTGAAAGATCTCTCCAAATCCCTGATGTCTAGAATTATGTTAATGTAAGAATAGGAATAGTACCTTAACAACAAGAAAAAAAAGACCTCAAGTACAAATTTCCATGGGAGCACTAACTGGGTACCAAAAAACTTGATCATTGTTAAACTGGGCATGTTGGCACATGGCTGTAATCCCAGCACTCAGGAGGCTGACGCAGGAGGATTGCTTTGAGTTCAAAGCCAGCCTGGGCTACAAAGTGAGTTGAAGACCATCCTGAACCGCATAGCAAGACACTGTCTCAAAAAAACAAAAAGACAAAAAAAAAAAAAAAAAAAAAAAAAAAAAAAAAAAAAAAAAAAAAAAAAAAAAAAAAAAAAAAAAAAAAAAAAAAAAAAAAAAAGAAAAGAAAAGAAAAACCAACGACAGCAACGACAACAAAAAAACCTTGACCATTGTCGGTGTAGTGGTACATACCTGTAACCCCAACTGCCAGAGACTCTGAAGGAGAAGGATCACAAATTTGAGACCAGGCTGGGCAATTTAGCAAGATCTAATCTCAAAATAAAGCAAAAGGTGGGAATGGGGAGATAGCTCAGCGGTAGAGGATTTGTTGAGTATGTGTGAGGCCCTAGGTTCAATACTCAGTAATTCAAAATAAAATAAAATAGATGATGATAGATAGATAGATAGATAGATAGATAGACTTGAGCACTTTAAAGGGTACATTAGTTTACTTTCTTTCTCATTAGCTCTAGAATATAACTTTTCTGAGGCCATGTATGTTTTGTCTTATTCATTGCCTTATCCTTATTGTAAGCAAAATGATACCTAATTCACAGTATATGCAAAATAAACAGTGTGAATGACACTCTGAGTCCTTACCAAGATCAAACATTTAAAACAGGAAAAAAAAATCTTCAGAGGGCTTTATATATCTGAAAGAGATCAAAGAAAAAGTGGATCATGAATAAGTAAAAGGGCAAGGAAATGGAGAAAATGTGGGAGAGACAATTTTTTCATTTGGTCTAGGACAGGCTCTGATTTAGTTCTCACACTAGGTTCACTTCAAGAAGTTGGAAGACTCCATTTACCATTTTAAAAATACAGAATCGCACACAATACTGTCCTCAAACCAAGGAGCAGAAGCACATTGCACATTCACTCCTGCCTACACACATTTATCATGTTCTCCACGGAGGCAGATTTGTCATGCAGCTGTTGAAGCTTAAGTTTGAGTTCCCCCCTGTTTTATGAGAGAAACCCTAGTGTTGTACTTGCCTTGTTTTTGCAAAATTATGAAGTCACGTATTTTAATCATAATCAATCAGAGTACTGGCATTTTCTACTCTGGTTCTTCATTTCACACTATATTAGAATGGCTACAGACATTTTGGGGGACCAGCTAACATAAATATGGAGTTGGAGATACATTGGTTTGGATTTAGTGGGATATACTTATGTGATCCCAGTCACTTGTATGTGCAAATATTTGTGGGCTGGGGATATAGCTCAGTGGCACAGCACCTGCCTGGCAAGCATGAGGCTGTGAGTTTGAATTCCAATACAAAAAAAAAATTCTAACCATCCTATTATAGCAATGGTCTTCAGGTGGATTGTAACAACTCACTGTGAAACTCATCTAGTGTCATGATGCAAGTTAGCAGATCTATAGGTTGCATCACATTATAAATATTTCCAAGACTCTGGTAGAAGAGAAGCAAGGTTTGAAATGAATGAAACCAGAAGCTAGTCTGAGGGAAATTATTTCCAATCAATTGAAACTGTGATTTTTTTGTTGTTGTTGTTTTTGTCTTTTTGAGACAGGGTCTCACTATATAGTTTCGGCTGCACTTGAACTCACTTTGTAGCTCAGGCTGGTCTCAAACTTGCAACAATACTCCTGCCTCAGCCCCCCAGCCACAGTGCTGGAATTACAGGCATGCACCACCATGCCCAGCTGTGAACTTATTTTATTAATTAATTTATTATTTGTGACCAGATATCAATACCAGAGTCTTGCATATCTAGACACACACTCTACCACTAAGTTACAACCTCAACCCCAGACCATTTAATTTTCATTGAGACCTAGTCAAAATGAAGTTCTCTCCTATGGGGAATATATGCATTCAGTAGCATATTATTGTGGTTTTGTAATATTCAATTCAACTCCCAGCATATCTATTTATCTATCTACCTATCTCAATGCACCTCTACAAGGAAGACATTGATAACAACTTAGCTAATAACAAATGCCTTAAGTTTAAAGCATATTTAAGATTAGTTGCTGAACAACAAAAACAAATTGGAAGTTCTCTGAAATCTTATGTTTTATATACAACAAAAACTTGAAAATTAACTATGATCTTAATTATCTATGTAATGATACCAGTAATGAGTTATAAAGCTCACAGATACTTTTCTAAATTATTAACAAAATGCAACTGGATACACACCTGTAATCTCACTACTTGAGAGGCTGAGGCATGAGAATCACTGAGAGTTTGAGGTCAGCCAGGACTACATAGCGATTTCAGAAAAGACCGCTCTATTTTTATACTCTCCGGGAAGGAAATAGCACAAAATTTTTGTCCTATAGAGAAGTAATCTAAGGTATAGAGCCAAAAACTGAAGCAAAAATTATCTAGGACTGTCAGGAAAGTTGAATAACAAAAATAGAATAGTTCATTTTTGTTTTGCTTTGTTTTGGATTTTAATGATAATTGTGGCATTTTAAGTATATTTAAATATGTAATTTACAGGAATTTCTTATCTCATTTTTATAGAAATAATTTTGTCTTTTTTCTTTTAAAAATCCTCTAAAATAATATGAGTGTCAGCTACTGTTATGGTTTAGATCTGAAATGTCCCCTAAAGTCTCACGTGTTTGGAGATGGAGCCCGGGTGGAAAAGGCAGGTAGGTCACTAGGGCTGTGACCTTTTTCCTGGCTCCTCCCTGCTCACTCTGCTCTCTGGGGTGAGCAGGTTTCCTCCACTATGCCCTTCCACCTTGCCACCTCTGCATTGGACTGAATCCACTGAAATCATGAGCCAAATCAACCCCTCCTCCTTTAAGTTGTGGATATTAGATATTTTGCCCCAGTGACATGCAAGCTAACTAATATAGATGCCAAAAGCAATAAATTATTAAGAGGAAAAAATCCTGGATCCATCTCTGCTTCTTCTCAACCCAACTCTTGACTGATTAAACCATTGTTTAGATTTTCAAACACATACCACACACAATAAAGTACAAATAAAATTAAAGTTCTAAAATGGACAAAATGAACTAAAATGGATTTATTCATATTCTCCATCTCTCCTCAACAGCACAGAGACCCTGATTCTCCTTTAGCAGTGAACAGGGGATGTGGGTTGTGGATAGAAGGGACTTAAGAACAGGGTCCTGAGCCGGGAATATAGCTCAGTGGTTGAGTGCTTCCCTAGCATGCACCAGGCCCTGAGTTCAATCCCAAGTGCTATTAAAAAAAAAAAAAAGAAAAAAGAAAGAAAGAAAGTAAAAGAAATGAAAAGAAAAGAAAAGAACAGGGTTCTGGAATTCAGAATCCTTCCCAGGTTTGTAAAGTTAAAAAAGAAAAAGAATGAAAATCACTGCCTGTCTTTTTAGGCTGCAAGAACAAAATACCACAAATGAGAAGGCTGGGAAATCCAAGATCAAGAGTCTGGTGAGAGCCACTTCCCTGTTCATGATAGTGCCTCCTCCGTGTCCTCATGTGATAGAAGAAGTGAGGAAAGTTATCAGATGCCTTTTATAAAGGTGCTAACCACAGTCATGAGGGCAGAGACTAGATAGTCACTTCCCAAAGGCCACCTTCCCAATAGTATAGCTTCAGGGGTGAGGATTTCAGCATACAAATTTTGGGGGGCAAATATATTCATACCATAGGACTCTTATTTAAAGGAAAGAGAAAATCATTTTACTACAGACTTGCAATATCTTGGGTTTAACTCCTGTCTTAGTTTCTTTTCTTACTGCTGATACAAAATACCCAACACCCAAAGTTAAAGGAGAAAAGGTTTATTTAACTCACAGGTTGTAGGGGTTTCAGTCCATAACTGGCTGGCCCTAAGGCAGGGTGGCATGGCAGAGGGGCGTGGCCAAGAAGAAACAGTTCATGGTGGGGAGAAGGTAGCCCTTTCTATCCCTTATATCTTATCCAGGCTACTTGGAGAGGGGTAGCACACACACCCTTAATCTTAGCCCCCTTGATCCTAGAATTGCACCATGAATCAATTGCATGCTAGATCTAATCACCTCCGGAAAAGCCTACCTATGACCACATAAGGCTTTGGCAAGACATCTAGACACAAACCATAAGAAATCTTTGTCATAATACTTCAATAGTTTTTGACTATGAACTGCACAATCCTTGATTTATAAATTTGCAAAATTAGGCAGAATAGTATCTTTGTAGAGGTTTTTGTGAAAATGAAATACCACTTCTGAAATTAAATGAAGCTATAAAAATAAAATGACTAGGGCTATTTTAAAGAGTAAATGTGCTCAATAATAGATGCTCTGTAAATGCATAAGCTTTCTTTTGAAATATATAGAGCAAGATATCAATTTACGCAAAGAATGTGCATTTACTCTGGTCATTAGTCCCAGTAATTTTTTTTCTTACAATACCAGTGAATCTTCAAAGATTATTTGGGTTATGTTTCATTTTTCTGTCTTCCCCTAAAGCTAACACTAAACAGGGCAATGATGTGTGTGTGCAATTTACAGAAGGAGAAATAAAAATGTCAGGTGACATAGCAAGAGTTATTTAACATACATGGTTATCAAACACAAGGTAAACAATCAGGTACCATGTCATCTCTTAGTTTGGCAAACAGGAAAAAGGATGAGCACGCCCACTTGCTGTTGATCAGGAGGAAAGAAAAGGCCATAGTCGTAAGACTAGACAGCTGGAGTTTAAGTTGGTATGCTGGTTAGGAGGCCAATTTAAAAGCAGACCTTCCCCAAACCTATAAACATATTTACCCTGCATTTAAAGCCAAATATGCCCACTCTCCAACTTAGTAATTTCACTCCTGTTTTACATTTTAAAAGCTAGGAACAGCAAAAGACATGCACAAAGAGTATTCATGGTAACTTCATTGGTATTAGCCCAAATGTGTATCAAAATAAAATGAATCAATAAATTATTCTACATTAAAAATAAAACACTACACTGAAATGAAAAGACTGAGCTTCTGGTATACACCACAGGTGGAACAATCTGACACACATTATGTTGTATGAGAGAAACCAGAAATAAAAGAACACACACTCTATAATTCCATTTATACTAGGCTCAAAAGTATAATGTAAATACTGAGTAGAAAAGGGTATAAGGGAGCATCTCAGAGTAAAAATGTTGAATATGTAGATCTGGGTAATGATTATAAATATATATATATATCACATATATGATGTTATATATATTAACTATAATTACATAATATTTATAATCAAACTGGCTGTGTCCTTAAGATTTATTCACTTTTATATATATATATAAAATATACTTAAATTAAAAAATTTGAAGGAAACAATACTCTTTAACTTAGTGATTATATATTTTCACCTAAGGCCAAAGAGGAGTAAAAAAATGGCTCACAAATAAGAATGGTTATCAGAGTACTATTTATACTATAGTGAAAATCTGGGAAAAGTCTAAAAGTAAGGAGGCAGTTAAATAAATTATGAAACAAAAGAATACTGTATTGTCATTAAATAAGATCAGATAAAAAATATGGAAAGGTGGTCATAATGTAATGTTTACAAGCATAGGTTAAACAAATGATATTCAAAGTTTAGGACTGGGTTTGGTTAAAATATTATGTGTGTATCCATAAAATGCTCCATGTTATACACCTATGTACATATCATGCTTATGATAAGACAAATGAGATTGTAAGTGGTTTTTCTTTTCTTTCTTTTGCTTTAAACTGTGTCTGACACACCATAAGAACTTTAGGGCCGGGATATAGCTCAGCAGCACAGCACCAGCCTGGCAAGCACAAGGTTGTGAGTTCGATCTCTGGTACCAAAAAAAAAAAAACAAGCAAAAGAACTTCATAGATGTTAGCCATTACACTACTCTGGAACATGGGCTAACACACCCATGTCTACCAGCACTGATTTAACTTTTCTTTTCTTTTCTTTCCTTTTTTTTTTTTTTTCTTTTCGGGTCTCAGCAGAACTGGTAGTCACATTTTTCTTTAGGCTATGACTAAAACACTGCTGAGAGGGAGTGACAGCTATCTTAGGTCTTCTTCATCCAGTTGTCTGAAAGGTCTCACCTACATCAAGGACACACATTCTGAGAGCCAGGTCTCAGGATTCTCCTACAGATACATCAAATTCCAGCTGTCACAGAAATCCATAGGGCACAATTGTAAATGTTCCTAAGAGAAGCCCTAGGGCTCTGGTTCTGGGTTCTTCTTTGTCACTGAGACCTATGTAGAAGAAGAAAGTTAGGGGATGGTTGAATGGCTTTCATTATCAGATTTTCTTCCCACAACTCACTATAAGGTCGTCGCATATTTGTGTTTTGGTTTCATTTTTCCCATTTTGTCTCCTGTTTCCCTTATTTCTGTTTTCCTTGTTTTTTCATTTTTGTTTGTACTCTTTTCTAACATTTTCATGTTCATAGCCACTTCTGTGCTCTCTTCTGTCTGCCCCTGCCCACCCCCACCTCCTCTTTTTTCTCCTCCTTCCTTCCCTTTCTCTTCCTCTTCATCTCTCTTGAGACAGGTCTAGTGGCCTGGTTGCCATCTGCTGCCTTTTTTTTTATGAGGTTGAGATCAGATGGCATCTAATCGATCGTCATGGTCTCCATGGTTACCAGGGTGACAGAGTACTTGGGAGAGACACATTCTCAAGCCTGGGGCTGTCAGACCATTCCTGAGAGAGAGGAAAGAAAATAAAACCTCTTCTATCATATTTGCACATTTACATCTTTCTCAGTTGCAACAAAACAGACTCTATACTTTATATAGGTGCCTAGTGGCTTGCGGTCAGGGAACACAGAGTGGCATTTTTTCTATTTAAAACACATACATGCATACACACACACACACACACAGAAGTAAAGATTTTTTAAAACCTTAGAACCTACCTACTCCATACACACAGATCATCACCTTTTTTTCTTTCCCTTTTTAATAGTTGGGAATTAATTTAATCATTCTAATGAACTGTTATTCTTCCAATAAATCACAATGTAGTTCTAAAACTGACAATTGACAACTATTTGCTTCAGAAAAAGAAGCAGCTTCCTCAAAATTACCAATACTTACAAATGTGATTAAGATCAAGGGTAATGTTACTGTTAATTTTTCTTTGCTCAAGTATCATTTGTAACACAGGAAGCCATTTTCCCTGGAAAGAACAGCCACATATGAAATATAAACAAAATGAACCTATTCTTAATGCCAGGGGGTTGTTTGGGCATGACCATAACTGCAATGCTGTAAGGCCTCAGGACTGGCCAACTGGGCAAATATGTACCCAGGCTTTATTATAATAAATCATGATGGTGTTAACAATCTGGGTCTGGTTGAAAGAGACGTGGGAAATACCTTGGTACTGAGGATATATGGTAAATAAAATAAAGGCCACATTTTTGGAGTAATTCAGAGGGAAGAAAATCATCATCATATCATTAAACAAAGTTAAAACTAAAAAGGAATACTACTTTTGATTTCCTCACACATTTCTAATGGTAGGTGCAGATTACGAGGTGCTTTGCTTCCTTTTCTGGTACTACATTATGCTTCATAGCATTTATTAGAAATCGTATTCTATTTGCCTTTGGTGGGGAAAACCAAATTTAACAATTATGGCACAGGTTCATTACGGTTGCCTATTGGCAAATTTTTTTCATTTAAAGAAAAAATATGGCAACAAATGATGGACAGTGCTCCCTCTTTTTCTCCTTCCCTCTCTCCCTCCTTTCCTTCTGTCTGCCTTTCCTCCTATCTTTCCTTCCTTGTCTCTGATTTCCCTTCAGCCCTCCTGCCTCTGCTTCTGTACAGTATCTTAGTACGATCCAGATATATTCATCTGCAGTGCCTTTGGCTGTTGAGCAAATATCACACTGATATTTGAAATAGAAATGATGCCATCAATTGGAGGAGAGGCTTTAATATAAAGGGAAATAATTTATCATGGTCACAAATCCTTTTATTCTTCATGCCTGTACACTTCAGTTAATGCCTAAATTTCCCTGCCTCTCTGCAGTCCCTCCAATTTTCTTCCTCCTCCTAGCTGGTCATCTCCATCATAGGATGGGCAGGAGAACCGTTTTATTTATATCCTACCTCTCCAGAACAGTTTCCCTCAAATTACTCACCATGGAGATCCTAACTCCTAGAGTTCCTTTGGTCTACACCTCTCATTCAGAAAACAGCCTCTAGTGGCCTATATACCTCAGTTATACCTTAGCTTCTATTTGTCATGAGTGTCTCCAACTCTCATTTAAATGAGAGAGTAGAGGCTGTGTCCCTGTCTTCTGAGCTCCCACATTACTTTGTACACAATTACCCCTCACTAAATGTTTGCTGACGTTAACAGTAGCCTGTGACACCTCGCAGGCAATCTGCAGCTGGCTTTCCTATTTATGACCGGGGCCATATTCTGTTCTTAGCATTTCTTGCTCTGTAGCGCTTCAACTGCTTTTTTATTTAAATCATTATTTTAAAATATTTTTATTAGGACGTTTGCAGTACATGATGATTAAATTACATTTATTGTGGGAAAGTCTGTACATGTACATAACACATCTTAATTCTTTTTCTCATCCCATTCCCCTCCCATCCCTCCCTACTGCCTCCAACTCCCGGGAGTTCTTCGACTTTGTGTCAGCTTGCCTTCCTTGTCCGCTACACTCTTGTGCACAAGCATGCTTCCAGAGAAGGTGGGTTCCACCCTGGAATGAAATGAGTCGTTTGCTCCCATCAGGACAACTGCCACAGCATGGTGTCAACTCGCGCTAGCCTTCCACAAATTGAGTTTGTCAGTGCTCAGCCACACAGCTGAGTGAAATGTTGTGTGATGCGGGCTGTCTCCTGGGAGAGAGGAACTGGCATAAACCACATCCTAATGGGATCCAGAAACAAAGAAGCGTGAATGAAGTGTTAATTGCATTCATAAAGACATTAACAAAGGAATTAAAATGGCAGACGCTTCCGTCCCCCACTCAGAATTCACGAGAAAAGAATGTTTTAACAGTAATTATCAAAGTTTATTGCTTGCCCACTGCTGAGATAACGCTCAATAAATATTAACTTTTCAAAGAGCAAATATTTTGTGTCCCTCATCTTGAGTATATTAACTCTACTTTTCTTCTTACTTTTGCATGATTTAAGTTTGTAAAGAACCGAGAGGCATTTTCAATGCTGTTTCATTAACCATAAGGATGTTGGTTAACAGTTTGAACCTAATCAATCCTACAGTTCTTATTAGGCAAAATGCTCATTATCTGGGAGTTTTTTTTTTTTTTTTTTAGTAAAATTACAAGCCAGGGGCTTCTTTCACAGTTCTTCTTGAATATTCCCGAGATAATCTACAATGCGGGCAACCTGGGAATCCCTCCCGTGCCCTTTGGCAGGGCCCCCAGCTGCTGACAGCACGGCTAAGCTGGCTAAAGGTCAGGAGGCTGCGTCTGACTGAGGATAGATCACTAGATGAATATTGCGCCAGCTTAATGAAGTCAAGGCCGTGGTTTGGGGGCCTTTTATGGTTCTTCTTGTTGCACTCAATTTCACCTTCACACACCACACCACTAATCCCAGCCAATCGTTTTGTGTCACTGTGCAACTGGTGACAAAGGGACGCTATAAAGGTAAATGAATCTCATCTAGAAGCCAGTGACTGGAAATCACTGTGCCTACAACAGAAACGGAACTAAGTACAGTGCTCGTGCGGTGCGTTGTGCAATGTGTCCACCCTCTGTGAGATACACAGAGTGACTATTCCTACCTGCTCTGCACATAAGGAAAGGAAAACTCAGAGCCATGGGGGAAAGGCCCAGGATTAGAAATCAGGTGTTTCTGATTGTTTGATTGCTCTTTCTGCCACAAGAGTCTAACTCTCTCAGGATCTCATTTGATTCTCTTAAGAACCCTGTGAAAGAAGACGGGCTGTATAAACAAGCAGCTCGATAATTTCCTGGAGGCATATTAATACAATCAGAGGAGCAGGTACTCTGGCTCACTCCTAGAATTTGGCAGAACCCCCCACTTACCTAAAAAGCTATATTTTTCAGCCTTGTGTAAATCGATCATATTCTGGCATCAACCTGATGGTGACAGATTTAAAAGTGACAAAATTCTAGTGAGTCGTATGTGTCTGGCTGATCAGCACAGACTCAGTCAGCTAAGGGAGCCAGCAGTCCACATTCAGCATCTCTGGGGGGTTCATTCTCTGGTTGCTTCTAGCTCTGTTGCAGACACTGACAGCATTTCCTCCCAGATGCAGCCTCTATGCTAAATCTGCAGACATCACAAAACCCACGGTAAAATTTCTGGATTATATGCTGTTTTGTATTAGTTGGCATAGTCTCATACATATTACCATACACTTAAGAGAAGATTTTTGTTATTTCTTATTAGGATGTATCATTTACAATACCAGACTGTAATTTTCAATTAATGGCAAGTTTAGCTCCAGTGTAGACACACCACTAAGTTGTTTGGCAATCTTTTCAAAACAGACTTCTAACTTAATTCTAGAGATTATTAATAATGTTATTTGCATTTACTTTATATTTTCATAATTTATTGTCCTGATTACAAGATCCTTAATGCTGATCCTAATATTAAAGACTAGTAAACTTTAATCTTACTTGTCCATGTGGTATGCAAAGATACAGAATAAACAGAAAACAGTCAAAGTAAGTAGTTGGTGACTTACATATTCAGTTTAGACAACTGAGATTAAAGTGTTATTTTTGTACCAGTAGCAGAGCAGGTGCATATTTTTCCTGAATTCCTTGATCCAAATGCATTATTTTCCCTTGCATAAGAGTGCTGCTTGAGGACAGGCAGAAGTCTGACACTGTAATTATCTCCTGATATTCAAATCATCTAAATCATCTGGTAAAACATCTAGTACCTAAAATTATTTTCTTTTCATTATTGGTATTTGGGTATCAAGGTGACATAGCCTGAGAAGCTTCCTGAATACTGAGGACAAAAAGTTTCAGACTTGTATTTGTTCTTTTTATATCAAAATTACGAGAATTAGTTCATGCTCCTAAACGAAAATAATGTCATTATTGTAGGGTGATCCTTTAGACATTTCCATTTATGAAAATGCAAATACATGAAGCTATTTACTCCCACTATGGTAGCTGCCTGCCATATGTGGCTATCTAAGTTAAAAATAGGGACTGGGGATTTAGCTCAGCGGCTCAAGCGCTTACCTGGTAAGCACGAGGTTGTGAGTTTGATCCCAGGTACCAAAAAAAAGAAATTAAATTAAATTAAAAATAAGTACAATAAAAACTTCAGTTCTGGATTCTAAGCGCACAGTAGCCCCATATGGGTAGTAGCTACTGTACTGGACACTGCAGATCTATAAAACATTCTCATCACTAGGGAAGGTGCTATTGGACAGTGTTATTGAAGAATGCAAGTCACACATGCCACAGAAATGCATCGTGCATCTTATCCTATAGTTATCTGCAAAACACTACATATGGTTCCAGTGAAAGTCACAGTGAGGCCAGCCTGCTAGGGTGTGGACATATAGGGGTGGCCAGCGCCTTCATTTTCAGTGTGAGCTGGCCTGGTGTGTCATGGAAGAGGATGAGCCAGGTCTCTGGAGAAAGGGCAGGTGCAGATGAGCCATTTCCATTTTCCACTTCTGCAGCTCCCACAACCTCGAGTCCAGACCTGCGCCAAGACGTGCTTGTATAGAAGCCCAAACTGAAGCATGCTTTGGATTAATTTTCTGGCCGTTATTTCTTTGCAAAAATCTATCTTGTGCCTTTGATTAAGGGCTTTCATTCTCTTTGCCATGAATTTCAATGAATCTGAGCTGAGCAGTGTTTTCTACTGGCCATGACATTTAGCACAGGCACTGACCAAAAGAAATAAGGTTCAGACAAGCAAGGAATATAACAAGACTAAAAAATACAGCACAGAGCTCCTGGGCTGAACATCTTAAAGCGAATGCCATCGGTTCATCATCACTGACACTCAGCAAGTAAAAATGTCTGTAGCCTCAAGAAAGGTCTCTCCCTAAGAGAAAAAGGTGGGATGAGAGATTTCTCTAACCAGTAGCCACTTTACACTTGAGAAAGAAAAGTAATAAATCACCAATCCTATCCTGTTCTCCAAAGTATCACACTAGGACTATCTCTGATGTTAAGAAAGAGGTGGAAACGGTGTTCTCAAAGATTTGCAGCAAGTTCGTGAGATAAGTAAGATAGGCAACCACTGCTTTATCACATAACTTTTCAAAGTGAGCTTATTAGTCACATATTTTGTTTTCTTGGTAGACTAGGTCTCTTGAAACTGTTAAATACATATTCCACCAAAAAATGTATATGCACTTCAGGAAAAGAAAAATTTGTATAAATATTTTAATACTAAATTTATTGAGACAGTATAAGATTAATGCAAGTATCTTCAAATTTACAATTACAAGAGGTGCTCAAAGTGCCAGCCACTAGCTTCCAGACAATTATTATTTTTCTTTTCCTGAAGTGTGTATACATTTTTTTGGCCCACTCTGTATATATACAGTACATGCATCCCTCCAGTACTTGGTACAGCACTAAGTGCTCAGCACTTCGGGTCAACCCCGTTAAAAAACATTTACTACACAAACTAGTGAATAAATAAGGAAATCAAAGTAAAATTTCTAGCCTGAGTTATGATCACTTTCAACAGACAGCCATAGAAAAAGAAGAGATGTGGAAAGAGGACAACATTTGAGAAAAAAAAAAGCAGATTGTAAACTGATTGAAAAAAGTATCATTTCAAAGATTTCTTTGAATCTTTGTAGGGATATAATGGGCAAGAAAACATTTTTAAGCCACCTGGATGTTTCAATTAAAGGATGAAAAGTTCAAAAGTATGTATCTGATTTATTGTCTTTCTACTAAATATCCATTCTGACATTTTTACCGGAAGTGGTGAACTTGAAGTATTGCATACATTTATATTGTAATATTTTGTATTAAATAGACAAATGAGACAATGATGGAGTTAACTGACATTGAGAATGGTTAAAAAAATGGAATTCATGCCTAAACACATTTTTACAAACTGAATGAAAATGAATCTTGAACCCGGGCATGGCAGCGCATGCTTGCAATCCCAGAACTCAGAAGGTTAAAGGAGGAGGATCGCTGTATGTTCAAGGCCAGCCTGAGCTACATAAGCAAGTTCAAGGGCAGCCTGAACTACATATTGAAACCCTGTCTGAGAAACAAACAAACAAACAAACAAACAGAATCTTGAAACTAAAGTGACCACAGGAAAGCTTGTAATTCATTCCCATACTTCATAAAATCCCTGATAAATCAGGATCCAACTCAATTTTCAACATTTCCAAGAAAAGAGAACTCTGGAGATATGTTAAATATCATAAAAACAAATTTTAAAATATGTATATGTATATGTAAGCCTTTTGGGATTTTGACAATGGTGGTCACCAACATAACATATAACATATAACATATAACATAAGTTATATGATGTAACTTTCTAGATCATGTATCTTTAAATCACCATGACTCATATTTGTTCCTGTTCCAACTGTTTTCTGGTGTCTGACTTGCTGAAATGGTTTGAATTAGAGCTGGAAAAGGGTTGATACAGAATTCATGCATGGTGCTTGCCAGCATGGGAATTGGTTTTCAACAATCCTGTTTTTCATCCAAAAAAAAATTTTTTTTCCCTTTCATACCCTTGAGTTAGACAGCCATTCTCAGACAGCCATTTAGCTGATTTTTAATGTCAAAGAAACTTAATTTGCAAACTCGTTAGAAACCCTTTAGTAAAGGCAGCCTAGTAAAACAGATGATTAATATTGGTAAGATCCTCATTTGCATATTAATTAGTCTCCATACTCAACTAATTAAAACTGCACTATTTGTTTGAGGGGTTTCTTCTAGACTGTGTTTTATTTCTATGTATAAACACGTATTTTGTTTTGTTTTGTATTTTTAACTAAAATAATGGTGAGTGATTGTGTCTATACTTATCTTAATGTACTGATCTTTCCATCTGTGACATATGGGACTCCTCAAGGTCCTACCACCATCTCTAAGCAGCCATGTCACTGACCCAAATCACTTTTATCTTGGTTATTTATGTGTTATTTCAGGTTTGGGTGGGGAGGAAACAGTTGTGACTGGTAATGAATAAAGAAATATAAGGATAGGGTCAAATAAATGTTGGTGTACAGTTCAGTGGTAGAGTGCTTGCCTAGAATGCATGAGATCTTGAGTTTGAGCCCTAGCAATCCCCCCCAAAAGTACTAATCTTATTGTATTTTAACATTTGCTTCCTTTGAGCCTTGCTTTATAAATATATTTTTCATATATATATATATATATATATATCATACATAGTTTATAAATGTATATAATTCTTTTTTGGTGTTTGGCATTGAACCCCATGACCTCATGACCAGAATTTGTTCATATTTAACCTTAGCTACTCTAATAATTTGTTCCACTTTCCCTTTTAGTGAAAAACTATTGAATAGGAAAAGAGGCTAATTGGCTTCAAAAAATTATGCCTTTAGAAAGCCGAGCTATTTGGACCATAAGAATCTAGCTCTCGCAGGCATGGTGTTAAACAACTACAATTTCAGCATTGGGAGGCCAAGGTAAGAGGATTGCAAGTGCAAGGCCAGCCTGGACAACATAGCAAGACCCTGGGGTTGTCTCAAAATAAACAAACAAGCAACAACAAATGAAAGGGAAAAAAAAAAAAAAAGCTTAACTCTTATTAATGAGACTGCATTACCATCACAGGCAGTATAAAATTTTTTAAAAAATGAAATACTTAAGGAAGTAAATGCTCTTTGAGTACAGGGTACTTAAGAAAGATTCTGGAGAAATCCTATTTGCACTAATGATTGAGTGACACTGGCCACATTTTTTAACTTTTCATCTATAGCAGCCACCTTTAATCTGCATCAAGTATTTGCATCAAAAATTTCCCTATGACACCTTCTCCTCAAACTGAGCTGGGCGACACTGCTGGGTTCTTCCACATAGTGCCCAGTGTTTGCCCTCCTGAATGGTTAACACAGAGGCTGCAAGGCAAAAGCATGTAGGCCTGAAATATATGGTTAAAGATTAAGAGAGGACCTATAGAGCAAAATCACATAGGTCTTGAAACATCTGTTTAAAGGTTAGGGAAGAATGCTAGGTTTGGCTACTGTCCTTCCCCCTGTCCAAAAAATTAACCTTAAAAACGTCAAATAGCAGACATCCTTGTTCTTTGATACCCAAGTTGTTTTTCTTCCTGTATTTTCTTGCAATAAAAACCAGAGAATTCTCAGTTCGGGATATCTCCCTTGAGACTCCCTCCCACTGGGTACTCTGGTCAGGACAGTCCCGCTGGTCCTCTTGTGGTTCAGACTAAGTCTGCTCTTCTAGCAATCTTTTCATCCTCCAGGCTGCCACAGTTGCACACTGCGACATCATAGTACTACAACCACATTTTCATTTATTCATACTCCTTACTGGATGCATGTCTGTAGTAGGGGCTTTATCTCCTTCAGCATTATATTCAGTGTTTATCATAGTACTTGTGATACAGTAGGTGAGTCAGCAGGGAAATTATTTGCTGAACAAATAGATAAATCAACAAGTAACTTAAAACAAGGATAAATAATAAAGAAGGCATGTACTTCAATAACCATTTATTGCAGAACAAAAAGCCCCAAAACTTATAGATCAACAACAATAAATTACTATTTTTCTGATTCTGTGAGTTGTCTGTACAACCTTTTTTGCTTTTTCACCTGAACTTACATATGGTGGTGAGTTCACTTAGGTATCTTCATTGCAGTGTTCCAACATGAAAACCCTTCTTGAATTTGTCCCAAGTTTGCTGACATGTTAAAGCAAATCATGTGCCTAAGCCCAAAATCAATGTTGGAGAAGATTATACAAGAGCATGACTATCTGGGAGACCCTAAATGTAGTCAACCACAATTCATCTTGACCTTAAGGGAGTTCCAAATCAAGGCAGAACATTCAATTCAAGGTGATAGAACAGAGGCATAAGCACATTGTCTAGGAGACAAGCATAGAAAGCATTAGAATCAGATTATAATTTGAACCATTTCCTTTTTATTAACTGCTGTGTGACTTTGGGAAAGCTACTTAATCTCTAAAAGTATCAGTTTTATAGTCTTAAAAGTGGTTATAGCAACTCTTTTTATCTTCATCCCAGAGGTATATCATTTCTCATCCTGATTCTATCAGTTTCTGTGATGATGGGAAACCATTCTGTATTTATTTTAAATATAATTTTCAATGTTATATAAAAGTGATTTTAAAATGTATTTTTCGGGAAAAGCACGGTCATTTAAAAATCTGAATCCACCTTAACAGTGAACTAGATGCTAGCTAGAATTAATAGGGAAAAATTGAAAACCCAAGTAATTAATTATTAATTACTTAACAGCTAGATGTAGTACCTGTGTGCACAAAGGCTCCCTCTTGTAAGAAGGTAAAAACTAATCACAAAGCAGAGTTGCTGAGATGTCATACTGGGAAGCGTGGAATACACACAGCAGTTGTCATCTTCTATTTGTTGAGCTGCATTAGAAGGAAAGGTGGACAAGCTGGGTGTGATGGTGCACACCTTTCATCCCAGCACTTGGGAGGCTGAGGCAGGAGGATTGTTGTGAGTTTGACACCATCCTGGGCTACAAAGTGAGTTCAAGACCAGCCTGAACTGCATAGTGAGACCCTATCTCAAAAATAGGGCCAGCTCAGCGGCATAAGCATCCACCTGGCAGGTGTGAGGTTGTGAGTTTGATCCCTGGTACAAAAAAAAAAAAAAAAGGAAGACGTTACTCTAAGAAGGAAAGTATTCAAAATTCCTTGAGAAATCTATTCAATAGCTAAGCAGGAAAAAAGATAAACGATAATGAGAACCAAGAAAATGTGGTAAGGGATGTTCAATCTGGGTAGCAGGAATTCTGTAAGTCCTGAGGTTTTCAGTCCTTTAAAAAGCACAGTAGGCGCTCAAAAACAATTGAAATAACCAACTAACACATAAATGCATGGATGATTTTCCTCAAAATTTGAGAAGCTTTTAATACATACAAATATTATTGAAAATAGAGCCCATTATAGTATGATGCATTCCCTTCCCTGCCATTTAGATGTTGAAACCAGCCAGGGATTTAGCTCAGTGGTCTAAGCACCTGTCTGGCAGATGCAAGGTTGTGAGTTTGTTCCCTGGTACCAAAGAAATATCGATGTTGAAACCCTTGCTCTGTGTAATGGAATTTGTAGGTGGGGTCCTTGGGAGGTAGTTGGGGTTAGATGAGGTCATGTCATGAGGGTAAGGCCCTGGTCAGAAGGAATTACTATAGATTACTATAGTGCCACTAAAAAACACACTAGAGCCTCTCTTTCTCTCCTACCCTCTCCCTTTTCCCCTCCCCCCCTTATCCATAGACCGAGGAAATCCCATATGAGGACTCAGCTAGAAGGCAGCTGCCTGCAGTCAAGAAGAGAGCCCTCATCAGGATCAAGATCAGCCAGCACCTTGATCTTCTGCATCCCAATCTCCCTAACTGTGAGATAATAAATTTTAGCTGTTTAAACCACCCAATCTGTGGTACTTTGTTGTGGCAGCCAGAGTAGGCTAAGATAGTACCTCTGCTTTATAGTTCTTTAAATCTTGCTCCATTCGCATACATACCTAATTATATAATAGTGCATAGATTATACATTGTGTATAAATTATATATAAATAATGATCCTTTCAATTTTTTTAAAAATAAAGTTGTGCTGGGGGTGAGGATCCAGATTTAATACCAAGAGCTAAAACAAAATAAAAAATAAAGTTATTTAAAAATACAACAACTTCCTAACTGGTTGAAAATCCTACTGGTTTTTCTGACTTAGAGAAACCACATCCTCTCTGATGTTCAAATCATGGAGCCACATTCAGGTTACCTCTGTTCTGTTTTACCCAGCATATAAGCAGAATATTGAGGAACAAAATCAGGTCTGTACAGCCTGAGTAAGGCACAAATTTACATTAACAGCTCCCCTTCTCTTGTTTCTCCCCTTTCTTTCTTTCTTTCTTTCTTTCTTTCTTTCTTGAGACATACAATAGATAGAAAAGTGAGCAGGAATGGGGTGTGTGTGCTGGCTGCACCCTGGAGATCCCTTACAAAGGCTCTCAAAAGAGGCTTCAAGCCCTGGGGGCTTCTTTCCTGAGGCCAAGTTTCAGGACCAGGGCCTTACTGGGAGCTGCAGAACTGGGCTTGTCTCTCTCAGTGAACACAAATCATGTAGAGAAGGTTAGCAAGCCCTGGTTACAAGAATGCTTGTCTTATCTAAGGAACAGCCCTTCTCTTAGGTATACACAGGCAAGAGTTGATTCATATCTAAAAGTCTGCCCTAAAGGTGAGTGTCTCACAGGAGTGGGAGTCTGGAGATCAGGGTGTAATGGTTGATATGTTATGTCAACTTGAGAAGTCCAAAAGCTTAACCAAGTGTTATAGTTTGAGTCTGGATGTCCCACCAAAGCCTCATACTGTCATGGAGGCAGGCTTCCAGAATTTGTGATTGACTCAGGGTCCAATGCTGGGATTATGAGTGTAAGTGCTACACCCACACTAGGGTGGGTGGCCTACATACAACATAAGGGATAGAGTTTTCCCCTGTGTTAACCCCTTTCGCTCTTGCTGTCTTCTGCTGCCACGAATGATTGCCCCTCTGCCGT
>RJWM01016625.1:0-44991 GCA_004363535.1 Dasyprocta punctata
TATTTCATGTTTTTAATTTTTAAGTAATTATAAATTTCATAATAAGAAAATATGTAATGACCATAACATGTATGCTCTTAAATTGATGAAGAAGTTGATAAGACTTTAATAATGAATTTGCTAGAACAAAAATATATTTGAAAATTTACATCATTCAGAGTTTTTTGGATTGTATAGCATTAGTTGTGCCTGTTAATGGCCTCCTTGTGTTTTAACACTCTATCTTTATAGTGCCCCTCCACTCTGATTCTGGGCACATTTACATAACTTTCTCTTGATGGTCAGATGTTACTGGCAAGCAAGACATAAGCAGGGGCTTCAGAAGTGTGTTCATGGGTACTCCTGCTACTCAGTGCATGACCGGCCTTGTTTCTTCTTGAACTCTTGCCACAAACATGAGAATATGCTGTAAGACTATAAGGAATGCATGGAAGAAAGCCCAGTTTTCTCAGTTGAAGCCACTCTGGAGTAGCCAACCACAGCATATGGCCAATCAACCTCAAATGCATAAAGAAGCCCAGCTGAGGGCTACCAAATATGGCCCAAATCATCTGTGCTACTGTTCCCAACCATGTTTTAATGAGAAATAATAATTTTAAAGTCATTAAGCTTTGGTACTTTGCTTTGCAGTCTTATTTTAGCAATAGATAATTGGTCTTTCTCTCTCTATGGAAGATTTTTTTGGTAAATACAGATGATACATTGTATTGTTTTGCTAATAGAAGGCTGACAAAGAAAGTGAAAATCCGTGATACTAGAGTTGAATGCATGAAAGTATTCACATATGGAGCATATGAAAACATATCAATATGTACTTGTAGAATAAGGAAACTTATGTTGCTTTAAATTTTCAAATAGACATTCTTTGAATAGTTTATCATATATGTATAACCCCTTCAGATTCAATGGAAATATATCATGTATGTGAAGTTTTTGATGGTACATAAAGAATTGTGTTAACCCTTGCTAAGGTACTGTCAGAAGAAGTTACTTTGTTTTTAATGAAGATATTTGATTCATACATTTCTTTCACAAATGTGTTACTAAGATTATTGGATAATTCTACCTACTCAGAAATAAAATTCTGTGAAATTATTTTAAATAATTACTAAAATACAGTATCATACTGAAAAACCAAGATAACACTTGACATAGGAAGATGCAGTAAAATGCTTTAAACACAACATGTGACTAAAAGTAAAGGCTTTTAATTTATGTCTGTGCATTTCCAATGCTGGATTATTTGATAACTAAAATGCCCAGATCTGGCTTTTGTAATTTACCTTGTGATTTTTGAAGCAACTTTCTATACTAAATTTAAAATCCATTAATGTGTATCCATAGCAATAGGAACAGCATTGCCAATTCATCAAAAATATTGAATCACATAACACTAGGAGATAAACTCAATCTAACTTTTAGATGATTTGAGTAATTTGACTGAAATAATATCATCAGTTTATGGTAGAACTTAAATTATACTCTGATTTCTTGGCTACTTCTTTTATAATCCTTGTAGTAGTCTCTCTTCAGTGGTGAATTGTTCTATGTAAGAGGTAAATATTAGGTAATTAAATATAAATATCTTCTTAACAATTGACTATATCCATGTTTTATGTTAAGAAATCAGAAATCAAACCAAAAAGAACTTGCTGAAGTATAGAGGCATAATTGATATATATATTTATATTCTTTGAATTATGCCGGATGATGCATATTCTATAGGATATGCATTTTTTTGTTTTTGGACATTTAATATTTTAATGAATGCATGAATGCCTAAGTAAAATAATTAGTAGCCACTGGATATCACAGTACTATGAAGTTTGTCCAGAGGATCAGCAGTCATGATTTCACCATGGCAGCTATTTTCAAAGAAACAATTATGACGTATAATTTAATTCTAATAAAACTTTCTAAGTTGATAAATTCCCAGTGTTCTACTACTAGCAAGATGCATGCTGATGTTTCACCTTTTATTATTATCTAACAGAGCACAATTCCTTCTCTGCTAACTCCCCAGCATTGATCTCTCATCACCTACTTCTCATCAGAGTTTACGGAGGACTATAATTATCACAGCTAATAATTAACCTTCTAAATTAGTTTGAGACAAACTTTCAAAGACTATGAAGGCAAATAGAATTAACTATGGAATTGTGCATTTGGTGAAAGGGTACATTTTGAAATAAAATCAGTAGAAAACTTCCATAGTACATACTATACGCTAGTTCTTATCAAGTACCTAAAAACTGTAAATTACTTTGAGCCGCACAACAGTCAGATGAAAAGGGTACTAATTTATTCAAATTTTACTAATCTGGAAATTAAGACAGGAAAAATCTGAGTATTTTGATCAAGATTGCACAACCAGTAAAAGTCAGGGTCTGGTGAATACAGAGTATCCATAAGGACAGAGTTCTTATTCCCAGTGACTTCTGAAATCTTATTCACCTTATTTACCCTTTTTTCACTGTCATGTGTCTCTAACACATAATTTTGCACATTACTGCAAGGACTCTGAAGAGAAGATTGTTTTTAGATTTTTTTCAATCAAGTAAGTAGGTATATTCATTAGAGGTCAAGCTTGTAATGATATAGTAAGGCATGACCTTGTTTTTCTGGCAATGTTGTATATATTATTGAGTGAGCATTTTACTGGTATCCTGTAAAGTTTTATTATTATTTTAGTTTATTAGTGGATACATGCTCATATTACGTGTGGAAAGTTGGTACTTGCACATAACACGTTCCAATTCCCATTTTCATCCCTTCCCTTCCCACTGTCTACCCTCTACTCATCCCTTAATTCTCTTCCTTTTCTGACCATGTTTGCAATACATGATGGTTTCTTTAATACAGAGTTGGTACATGTGCATTACACACCCCAATTCCCTTTTCTCATCCTTCATCCCTTCCCTCCATCCCTCCTTCCTCCATTTCTCAAATTTCTTCAACTTTGGGAAGTATGCATCTGCCTATATCCTATTTCTAGTCACCATGAAAATTATTAAGTATTTCTTATGACAATTTATTGAGTACATTTTATATGACAATTTATTAAGTACTTCTGTTAGTATATTTAAAGAAGCTTAAAATTTAATAAAAGTTACAGCTATTAAAATATTAGAAAGATATACTGTTATCCCTATATGGAGTATTAGTTGAACTGATGGCAATAGAATAGACAATACAACATCTTTTTGGGACTTTAAGATCTCTAAACCCTTTGAGATTTTCAAGGATTGTCATTATCACCACTTTTTTTTTTTTTTTTTTTTTTTTTTGTACCAGGGATTGAACTCACAACCCCATGCCTGCCAGGCAGGCACTCAGGCCACTGAGCTAAATCACAGGCCCTATGTTTTGAGACAGGGTCTCACTAAGCAGGTCAGGCCCTGGCTGGTCTCAAACTCACAATGGTCCTCCTGCCTCAGCCTCCCACATGCTGCGATTAAAGGCATGTGCCATCAAGCCCGGCTCATTGTCACTATTTTTAAAAAAGCCCATTCTGAAAATGATACTGCCTCTAATATCTATTAATGTTTCTCCACAGCAAAAGGTGATTAGAAACTTACTGATCATTCTTGAAATGTGTGTATTTTTTTCAAGTTCCTTACATGTTTAGGAAGACAGACACAGAGACAGTAAGAAAGGCAGGAAAAGAAACAATACAGATACACCTTTCCATATTTATGAAGCAACTATGGTAAGATGAAAACTATATATTGGTAAAAACATCTCATTTTAGATTTATAGAATATCTGTCAGAGGAATAACACTGAGGTGACTTAGAAAAGAATTTTTCTGTTGCTTAACTGAAAAAAAATCTGCAGTATTTTGTGGATACTGCTGGAGGGAATATGGAAATAGAGAATCTGGCATAGGTTACTAGAAGTTGCAATTGTATGAAAGGTAAGTTAGCTAAAACAATCATAACTATGTTAAGAACAATGCAATGTTCTTGATTTACATTTGCATAAAATATTATGAATGAATTTAAGTGGATTTCCCTGAATTTACTGTTGGATTGGGAATGATTGGGAAAATGCAAAGTTATATAAATTGAATTTCAAACCAAATTTGGAACTTTTAAATGGCTAGAAACTCTTACTGATAGAATTCTGTGGTCGCTTTACGTGTAGGAAATAGTGGAAAATCTCTCCCTTACAGTAGAAAGGGATGGATTTTAAAGTGATAACTTTATTTTTTAGAAAAATACTTATGGAGACAATAGAATCTAGCTTCTGTGATTAGGTTATTCATTAGTTTTCAATGAATTATATAGTATTAGTCAGACACACACATATACACTGAGTTTAAAAACTAATTCACATTAGTTTTGTTTAAAAATTCTTTTACCTGTTTTTGTGCTCTAAAAATCTGTTGCTACTCTGCTAAGCAATTTTGTTGTTTGTTTGATCTTAGGTGAGAAAGGGGTACTCTTACACCACTGACTTGGTTACCAGGGGACTATTTAAAATGGATACTATAATTACATATGGAGTAAATTTCAATTGTCCCTATGATAGATAGTTGCGTTAAGTCTCATACATTTTCTCATGAATCTTTGTACTAACAACTTTGGTTGTTAGTACAAATACATACGTACATACATACATACATATATATATATATGTGTGTGTGTGTCTATGTTCAATCAATCTTGCAAGAAAAATACTAACTTGTAACTAAAGATATCTTTCTAAAAATAAAAAGAAAGTTTTTGATATAGACATTAGCGCAATCTCATATGAAATAAAGAAAATAAACTTACCTTAATACAATTAGCTATTTGTAAGACATATCATTCATTGACCTTCCTGGGGTGAGTGTAGCTACTAATGCAACTACAGATGCTTTTTATTAAGAAGTCTCAGTAAAACGAGAATTCTGTGAACTTCAGTGGACAACAGTAAAATGTAATATATTTACCTCACTGTAAATAACTTTGAAATTTTTAAAAGATTTTGCCAATACAAAATTCTTTCTAAATATGACAAAAACACCTACATTAGTAAACTCTTCTCTCATCTATTTAATTTGAGAAATCCTAGATACCACCACTCACAGATTTTTGTTTCCTCATCAGGCTACCTGAAGTCACTTGAAAGAATACGAAAATACCATTGAAAACAGCTATAGTCAGATCATTTATTAATATTATATTGATGCTAAAATAAATTGATAAAAATTTAATGACTTAGAGCAACAAAAAGCACTTCACAGTATTTTACAGTTTTAGCAGTTAGAATTTAAAATAATTATAAGTGGATGAAAGTCAAGACTATCTAGCCTTGCATACTTCTGAATTTTCTGAAAGGAAAAATCCATCCGCTACTCTTTTCCGAACCACGTTCTTCACTTCATACTGGTCTCTTAATAACAGATTCTAATGTCCATATTGAATGTTCAACAATCTACCTGTGATAACTTGTGCTTTTTCATTCAGCATCTTAGAAACCTGCTTGTGCTTGTTACATATTTTCAAAACCACCTCCGTATTTTTAAAGCGTTCTCCACCACTTCCACATGCCAACATCTGCATTAGTACCTTACTCCTACTTTAACAAATTAACAGAAATGTTGTGGTTTGTAACAACATGCATTTAAGCTTTTTGCTTCTGGAGATTAAAACAGTAAAACAAATGCATTATCAGGGCCTTATTCTTTCTAGAGTGTTCAGGAAAGAAGCTATTTCCTTGCTATTTTCATCTTCTGTGAATAATCTTAATTGTATAGACTGTGTCCTTCCTTTGTGTATTGACAACCTCTTACTCCATTTTTGTATCCCTTGTTATTGACTTTGAGATTTTCTTGTTCCCTCATAAGAATGTTTATCGTTCTACTAAAATCATCTGCATAATTTAGAATATTTCCTCCATCTCAGGATCCCTAAATTACAACTTTGAAGTCCATTTTTGTAACATATTCACAGGTTGCAGGTGTTAGGACATGATATTCAAAGAATGGACAATTAGTTGGCCTATTAAAAATAGCTCATATACAAAATATTTTTCTCAACTTTAAGTGAACTAAGGTATTAAAATTAGATAGAAGGTCTGAGGATATAGCTCAGCAGCACAGCACTTGCCTGGCAAGTGAGAGGTCCTGAGTTCAATTCCTGGCACTCCCCCAACACACACACAAAATTAGATAGATGTCGTTTTGAACTAGCTAAATAATCTTGACATATTTGTGTAACAAAATCTGATATGCATGTAGATTACTATGAAAGAAATGTAAATTGTGTAATGGGATATTTACATGAAATATGATTTTAAAGTAAACACTTTAGAATATAGAACACATGAATTGGGGAAATTAGTTAACAAAGTGCACAGAAATGGCTATTATATTTTAATAGTTAATGCAAATAAAATAAAACACTCTCTACTAGACTAAATATAATGACTACAATAATGTTTGCACTGTAAAATATTAATAAGGCCAAGGAAAAATTATAACAAGCACTGAATAATACTCAATTAATTATACTTCCAACTAGTAGTCATTCTACATGTTCTGTGTCAAAAATTTTATTGCTTCAATTCCAACAAAGCTTTATTTGAGAAAAAGTGATAACAATTATTATATTTATATTTACTGAGTGACTTTTAGATTTCTGAAAGACATTGAATTCAAACATTCTTATATTTTTACAAACTAATATGGAATACCTTAAGTCATTTGAGAAAATAATTGTTGTATGTGAGTAATTTGCGTACCAGAATTATAAATGCTAAAAAAATACAGAATTTTACTCTTTGTGTTGAAAGACATTTTTAGGCATTTATCATCTAAGAAACTTATTACAGAAGACAGCAAAAACATGTTCAAAAATTTTAAACTTTTAAAATATTTATTTAGAAAACCTTAAATATTTAATATATATTAATATTTTAATTGTTTTACAATGATATAGATCCATAATAGCATTATTACTCTAAAATTTAAATATTCAGAGGGAATTAACTCAAAAGAATTACACAACTTTTGCAAAATTACTATTAAAAATTAAACAATCTTACGCCATGAATCTCCATAACATTATCATGAAGTTTTGAAATTACCATAAGGAATGTTTCATACCAGAAGACTAAATTAAAGAGAAAAAGAAGCAAAAGCAATTTGCCCTTTCATGTTCATATTTTTTACAAAATATTTTTTAAAAATTTTGGATTTGGAGTATTACTTGATTGTTTTTGATGTATTTTATTAGATTTTTACTTATTATATGTTTTATTTTCATTTTAGCATTTCATTGCTTGTTTGATGGATGCATAAGAATCACATGGTATGAGACTACTAAAATTAATATTATGCTTCTTCTACTCAAGTTCATTATAATATATGTAAAATATGCATCCTATTTCCCTCATATCTTGTGTTCTTATTTCTATATATGCTAAATCAATATGTGCAATTTAATCTGCAATGTGGTCATTACCTTAATTAGTATTATGCTTTTAAATGTGTTATAAATAATAGTTTTTAGATTTAAAAATGTTTCAAAAATTCTGGTACTTGCATTTTTTTCTCTGTGTATGGTGTTCAATTTTCTGTCAATTGTTCAACTAGAAAAACATTAACATTTTCTTGTATGTTAATACCCCTTATGGTGAATTTTATGTCCCTTTACTTTCATGAAAATATAAGAATTGTAATCTGAAGTTCTTTGGCTGGATATGGTATTTGGGGATAGCTGTGTTTGCTGTTCTTTGTTTTTTATTTTGTGTTTGTTTGGTGTGTTAGCTGGTTTGGTGTTCTTTTGTTTATGGATATTAAACTGTTCGTGAATATTAAAAATCTAACCACCTGTCTTCTCATCATTCTTATTTATGTACTGTTCATTTTGATGTGGATGCTTTCAAGATCTTCTGTTTCTGTCTGTGGGTTCAGTGGATTGTCTATTACACGTAGATGTGATTTTCTCCCCCCCCTTAATTTGCTTGAAGTTAACTGAGTTTCTTGGGTTTATAAATTGATGTTTCCTAAGAATTATTTTTACAAATTTCTATTACTTATTTAATATTATTTCTGTACTATTTTTTGCCAATTCTCTTTCTGATAAATCAAATGATACATAAATTACATGAATCAATACTGTATGATATATGTTTGTGTCCCTATAGAATATTTTTCCTTGCTCTTTATATACCATAGTATCTCTTTAGTTCATGTGCAAATTTACTTAGTCTTCTACCCTCCCCTACTGTTACAACAATATATTGACTTCAATTTTATTTTAGCCTCTCTAGTTTTTTCTTGTAAAATTGCTATTTTGCCCACAGAAACATGTACATTATTTTTTATAGTAGAATTATTTACAGTTTTTACAAATTGAGCCCAACCAAGATGTTAATTTGAATTCTATGAGAGCTGCCTAGGCAATCAGGAAAGCACATTTCTGTCTGGGTATTGGTTGCTCCTGGAAGTGAGACTCTGGTACTATATCTGTTGCCTGGCCCCTTCTTCAGTGGTTGTCTGCACTTCTTCCTGGCTGCCATGAAGTGACCAGCTTTGTTCTGTCACATCTTTCTATGTTTCTGCCTTGGAGCCAGCCAACGAGCAACTGGATATCATGAAATTGTGCATCAGGTAACTCTCTCCAGATTTAAATTGTGAGTGTCAGGGGTAGGAGATACAGCTCAGTGGAATAAGCTCCTGCTTAGCAAGCACAAGGCCCTGAGTTGGATTCCAAGTGGGAAAAAAAAATGCGGTTGTCAGGTGTTTCGTTCAGTACCGGAACAGCTACCTAAAACAATGTCCACAGTAGATGAATGAATAAATAAACAGTGGTGCATTTATATAATAATATGTAATTCATTGAGAGATTAGTTTTAAGAGCACTAAAGGACATGGAGAAACCAAATTTACAAATTCTAACTGAAAGAAGCCAGCATGAAAACGCATGTATAACATTTACATTATGGAAAAGGAAAAAAAAGGTAGAGATCTGTAAAAAGATCAGTCATTGCTAGAAACTTAAGAAGCAAGGGTAGGAATAAATGGACAGTACATAGGGAAGTTTGAGACAATGAAACTATTCTATTTGAGGCATTAATGGTAATGCATGAAGTTATCTAAGCATTCAAACACAGTACTTATAGGTAAAAAATAACAATCTATTATGTAAAGCATGGTTCTCAGTGAACAAAAAATGATCAGAATCAATTCACTGAGTTTAACAAATATGCTCCAATAATGTATTTTTTTTAAAAAAAGGAAACTGAGAAGGGTGAGATGATAAATAAAGAATCGTTGCATCATCTCATGATTTTTTTCTGCAAACTTAATGAAGTTGTAAAAATAACACTTATTAATGTGAAAATGAGTCATTTTGTTCTTTTTGTCTATTCATTTTCTTATTGAAACTAAATCTCTTTATTCATGGGAACACTTTTTTCTTTCAGACTTTGAGTACATTCACAATTTTTGTGTTAAATTAATGATAACTTCAGCGTATAAGTTA
This sequence comes from Dasyprocta punctata, assembly GCA_004363535.1. NCBI lineage: Eukaryota > Metazoa > Chordata > Mammalia > Rodentia > Dasyproctidae > Dasyprocta > Dasyprocta punctata. The sequence goes on from RJWM01016625.1 coordinate 9,476, forward strand.
TTGTGTGTCATATTTTCACTCATTTTCTTTAGGAATGATGTCCTATTTAGTCTCAACTACATCATGTTTCTCTGAATGGTGTTGAATTTTGGTGTAGATAGCAATCAACCTAAAGTCTCAAATCCAAACCTGTTCTCTGATGAGCAGAAACTGAAATAGTTCAATTCTTAAAATTCTGACTATTGTTATTTTGTCTGGAATATTGTATTCTTTCACATACATGCACACTTCTGAAATTAAGACGCGCTAGAAAAATGATTGACTGTAGAATCTGGAGTTCCTCCTTTGAGTTTCAATTTCTTTCTTGGTTTCTTTCTACTAAGATATCAAGTAATACCAAATTTCATCATTTGCACCTTTCAACAAGTTATAAAATAGCATTTTTTCTTGATCTCTTTTCATATGTTTGTCTGAAAGTATCTTAAGGCAAATTGTGTGTTAAATTTTACCTGGTGTTCTTCTCTTACGAGAAGACTGATTCTTGAATTCTCTTGCATTTATTGATTCTTAGTTCCTTCATATGGTTGTACCTATAGTGTATCCAGAATTTGCCACTGTGTTCCGTAAAAGCATTAGTCCAATGCAAAATGTATCCTTATTGTTTGGGCTAGAAATTTCTCACTGGATGTGTTATAGACACTTAACCTAAGAGGGCTTACATTATCAAAATTATATTATTTCATTTTCACTGATATTAACATCACCTATTCCAGTCCTTAAAACTTGAGGTCTTCAAAGATATTAATAATTCTAGCACAAATCTCTCTATGAATTGAGGTTGAAATAAATACAATATGATAAATCATATCTTCCTCAAAAGTACACACTTTTTCCATTGCTGAGGACCAAGCCCAGCTTCCCAGTGAGCTTTATTCCCTAATCCTTTCCTTATTTTTCATTTAAAGTCATTAAGTCACTAAGCTGTCCAGGCTGGGCTCAAACTTGTGAATTTTCCACCTCAGCTTTCCAGTGATGGGATTATAGGCATGCACTGCTACACCATCTCTAAAATTATATGGTACATATTGATGAATCTGTGTGTGTCACAGCAATTTCCTTCCCAGAACTTTTAAATTTCCTGGTTACAAACCACAAGGTATTTTCTGCTTGTAGATCATAGCCCAGTAATAGATGATGAAATAGCCATTATGTGAGTTGGAGAAAAAGCAATTAACAATTGCCGTCACCAACTTCCATGCGAAGTTTGCTTTCTTCCTGTTTCATAAAAACATTTTTGTGTGTAAACCTTTTAATCCTTCAATGAACAGTTTGAGTGAAACAAACCTGGGATACATAATAGTTGTACTACTTGTTCAGATTTCATAATACTGATTCCAATGTGCTTTGATTTCTTCTGAATAAGAATGTGTAAAAATGAATATTATAATTGAAATGAAAATTTATGAAATAATCAGTAAAAACTAATCAGTTTTTTAAGTATTTAGGGTAGTTTCTAGCATCTAATGGAACATATATGTTTTTTCTCTTCTTTCCCCTCTGAAATCATTGGCAACTTTGTATCATGAATTTCTTTACATGAATAACAAAGTAGAAGAAACTCTTCCTTTAATAGATTTTTCTTTGCCCTTTGCTCATTTGCCACTGTATTTCTAAAGAACTATTTTTATAGCTGAGATTAAGAACATTATGAAATACTAAATAATTTTATTGTATTTGTTTTACACTCATTCTCTATTAATTTAGAAGAATGCAATTTCACTGTTTTTTCTCTTACATTTAATTTAAAATTTATTTTTTCCTAGACAACCAACACTTATTTTTTGACCTGTTCTTTCATAGCACTGTCTGAGAATCTAAAGCCAGGAAAAGAAAATCAAATGTTTATCTGTATTAATTCTTCTATATTTTTAACTTCTATAGTAAATTTTGATAATAATTTAGCCCTAATTTGGCATATTTTAAATTTTTCATGAAGCTACAGGACTTACTGAATTTATTATAGGGAAGAATTTTAAGGCAGTGAAACCATTGAAATCTTTTGCTGAGGCTAGAGTTATCACCTATTTTAAAGAAATATCAAACTATTATATTTCTCCCTCTCTTTTTTTTTTTTTTTTTTTTTTTTTTTTTTTTTTTTTTTTTTTTTTTTTTTTTTTTTTTTGCTGCACCGGGGATTGAACTCACAACCTCACGCCTGTCAGACAGGCACGTAAGTCACTGAGCCAAACTCCCAGCCCTGCTTTTTTGAGGCAGGGTCGCAGTGTGTAGCTCAGGCCGGCCTTGCGCTAGCGTTGTAGCCCAAGCCAGCCTCGAACTCAAAATGCTCCTCCTACCTCGGCCTCTCGAGTGCTGGGATTAAAGGCATGTGCTACCACGCCCGGCTCTAAACTATTATATTTCTAATCATAACATTTCATGAATGCTGAATTATATTTAATTTTATTTTGGTAGCATAAAATGTTGCAACTTTAAGACAATTCTTTGTTTTTAGGTTAAGTTTACTACAACATTATAGGTGCAGTAAAGAAGGGTAATAATACAAAAAGAAAGTTTGGAACTGTTTAGATTTCACTTGGGAGAGTTTCAACTGGAACTATTAATCAGATATTTCATGAGGCAATAAGTAAGTATTATAGAGAAAAAAATTAAATGCAAAACATTTAAATTAAATATCTGGTCAAGATATTGTTTGAAAATAAAACTATATTAATACTACATTTAATGGCATATAAACCAGAGGATGTATACACAAGTAAAAACAATTAGATGCTACTGTGATTTATGTAATTCACTTTTGTTCTCTATTGTAATTATAGCAAAAATTCACCTACATATCTTCCTAAAAATACTAACATCATATATGTGGCCTTCATGTTGGTTAAACCCAATAATTTCAGAAGAAAAATACCATGTTTAATTGATTTTATTGTAATATTCTTTGAGTTCAGTTTGATGTTATGACCTTCAACTATAGTCTTCTGGCTGTTTCCTATTATCAGTCTGAGGCACTAGATTAAAACATGACCTTTAACAATTACCAAAAGAGATCATCTGTGTTTTCTGTATTTGAAGAGTTATGGGTTCTTTTAACCTTTTGAAGAAAACTTTTATTCATCCAGTGTTATTTAAAAACCCAAATGACTTTTTGAGATCCTTTTAATTCTAAAAATATGAGATATTTAAAGAAGCATGAGGTAAGTATTAAAATGAAACATTTGGTAATCACTATATGGATGCTTGCCTGTGGTGTATTCAAAAAGTCTGTTAATAGTGTTGCTGCAATTACCTTCAAAGCTACTGAGAAATCTAAAAGCCCCGCAAATCTGTTGAGCTTCTGAATATTACCGAAGAAGTCTCTGATGAACTACTGAAATTACAGTTTGTTAGGCAGCATATAAGTAAAAAATTCATCATTTTATTTTCAACATAAATTTCAGATGCATTTAATTAAGATTTGCTTAGTATTTATTCATTCAACATTTTAAACTCATTAATAGCTGATTATTCGATCAACAATTAAGAAAACATGAGAAAATTTTGCAATATTGACTGCTGAAATCTCACAAAAAATTAATTGTTCTGTAATCCCACACCTTCGGAAGGCTGAAGCAGGAGGAACAAGTCTAAACAAATGAATGACTTATTGAGACCCTGTTCATCAACAGAAACTTTTCAAAGTGACTAGGAATGTAAAACTATCATCATGAGATTGAAAAATATATTAACTTGAGAATGAATACAACTGTGTCACTATAATAAGGAATCTGTATGTTTGGGTAAATTTTTATCTTAAGGGAAATATTAAGGTGGAAGAAAATACAACAGGAGGGCAAATTACATATTGCACCTTGGTTTTCCTATTTACTGGATAAAAATGCTATGCCAGCTATCCTAAATAATATAACAGAATTAAATAGTTAAATGGCACATCAAACAAATTGAGTTGCAATAAAGTCAATAAGAATCAATCAAAATTAATTTTATGTATATTAAAAGCCTACACAGATAAGCTAAGATAGAACACAATCTTCGTTTTTTTACTCTACATGAAAAAAGTGAGTCATGAGCAGAAGAAAATTCCTCCAAATCTTAGTTTTAGTTATACCTATATAATCATTTGAATTTCATTCAGTTACATGGAATTAATAGATGCTGTTCATTATAAAACTAGAATAGAATAAGAATAAGAAATAAAATAAACCAATGAAAATGACAGTGGCATTTAAAAATATCAGAATTTATGAAAACATAATCTAATAAATATGAATTTATCACATAAATAAATCAGAGGAAAAAAAAGATTTTGCAGAAATTGAACTACTTGGACTGTGGATTTAGCTCAGTGAAATAAGCATCAGCCTGGCTAGTGTGAGGTCGTAAGTTCAATCCCCGGTACCAAAAAAATATATTAATAAATAAATAATAAAATGCCCTGCAATCATCTCACTTTATTTCTATGAGAAAACAACGTGTGATTTACTTGATGTTTTTTGAACACCTTGATTTTTTTTAAGTATCTTTTACCTTTCTATCTCTGATTTTTAATTTTTCAAAATTTTTCTTCATTTTCTTCTTTCTTTGAGTCAGGGTCTTGTTTTGCAGTTCATATTTTCATTTTATTTAAATTTTTCTTTTTTTTCTTTCTTTCTTTTTTTTCTTTCTTCCTTTCTTGTTTCCTTCCTTCTTCCTTGAGACAGGGTCTCACTGTATTTCATGCTGCCCTCTAACTCACTATGTGGCCCAATCCTCCTGCCTCAGCTTCCTGAGTGCTGGGATTACAGGTATATACCACTCTTCCCAGAGCAGATTTTAAACAACACAGTTTTAAAATGACAAGCAAATGTTTCAATGAATTTATTTCTTTGAGAGTGGTAATGAGGTGAGTGTTTCAAAATGTGAAACTAGAAATTATAAAGCACGACTAAACTTTTTTATCCTACGTAGTTTCAAATAATGTAATATATACAGAAACAACTTATAATAAATTTAAACAAAATTACATATCAATATATAATTTTGTAAAGTGGACAAAATCTGTAACACAGTGGACATATGCAAATTCACACAAAAAGGAAACATTAAATAGAAAATGGGCAGACTTATATCTGAAACACAAGAATAGATTCTAAGCATAAGAGTAGAAATTTTAAAATGTTGGTACATGAAAATTGTCAGACTAGCGAATTGTAAACGATTAACAAACATTACAGTATTTTGCATTGGCGATGGTAAGAATGTATACTTGTTCCTTGCTGCTGGAAAACAGACCTATTGCATAGTAGGAAAGATACTTGTTGATACATGTTAAAGTGTAAAACTGTTTGATCTAAGGATGTTGTTTTTAGGAATCTACATTAAGGAAATAAAATCAAAGGCATGTCTTTACAAAAACATTTATTGCAGCATAGTTAATAAATAGGAAAATATTGTGACCATGAACACGGTTAAACTATTTTTCTCATGTATTTCTTTGGACACTATCAAAACTGAGCATTTGTTATATCTCTTAATTAATTTATTTTTACTTTCACATAATAACTAATTTACACCCATTTGTGAAAAGTAATGTAGAAACCTCTTTTATTGCTTTTCCATTCGTTTTCCATACTAATTCTTACACAAGTGTAATTCAAATCCCAAACATGACATTAATAAGAAAATGATAGAGAAAACTTCTCTCGTCACAAAAATCACAGGTGTTGATGCTACTTAGTCGTGCCCACTTTTATTTCTGTCCACAAATATTTCTTGCTCCCTGGAGACAACAGTAAGCTTCCATTTTTATGATTCTGTCATTTTGAGAATATTATGCTTCATAAGATCATATAGTTGGTAATACTATGAGATTGAACTCTTTTTTCCCACTCAGCATAATTCTCTGTAGAGTCTGGAAATCATTGTGTCACTGGATCTTCTAAAGCTGACTACTACTACATAATACCAATGGACCAGTTTGTTGGAAAGGTAGGTTGTTTCCAGTAGTTTTGCTATTATAACAAAGCTGCTATAAACACTCATGTACAGGTGTTTGGATAGCATAAGTCTTCATTTCTTTGGGATAATTGCTCAGGAGCATAACTGCTATTTCACATAGTGATTACATATTTAGCTTTATATGAAATTGCCAAGTTGTTTCCCAGAATGACTATAATGTTTTACTTTTTCAACAGCAAAGTGTGAGTGATAAGCCTTAACTGCTGGCAATTGGTATTGCAACTGTTTCTTATTATTATTCAGGTAGGTGTGTTGAAGTACTACATTTTAATTTTAGTTTGCAATTTTTTCTAGTGACTAATGATATTAAAGATCAATACTTATATTTATCTGCATGTTCATTTCCATGAAATGTCTCTTCTTGTTTTGGACACATTTTTGTAAAACTCTTTAATATATACTGGATAATTCTTTGATACTGGAAATGTGGTTTCCGTGTCTGCTGAAGTTTACTTCATTTAATTAGAAGAAATTTTGCAGGCCAAAGGTTTGTAGTTTTGAAGTTTAATTTATCATAGTTTTTCTTGGGAGTGTCATGTTTTTAGTGCTTCACTCTACATCTTGAATTTTTTTCTCTATTTTTGTTTATTTACTATTTATATTTAAGTCTGTGGTCAAGTTTGAGCTCATTTTCTGCTTAAATTGTAAAAATTAGGTCAAGCTGCTGCTGTTAGTATTGCCTATGGATATTTAATCATATTTGAAGAGTCTATATTTTTCACTGAATTGCTTTTTCGCCTTTATTGACAATTTGACATACCTGCCTGTGTCCATTTCTGGTTTTGTGCTTATCATATTCTCGATCGTAGGGGAAATAGTATACACGGTCCACTGCTTTCTGTAGATTTCGTTATCAGTTTGAAATTTTTGACCTTTATTTATAGTTTATTGAGGGTTTTTATCATGAATGAGGTTGAGATTTGTTTTTGTCTTAGAATCTCTTGATTTTCTTTCCTGAACGGATACTTTTCATAGCATATAGGTGACAGCTATTTTGTTTCATAATTTTTTAAAAAGTCAAAACATTTCCTCCTAGCCTCCATGATTCCTGATGAGAGAGATTTTGTGATTTAAGTTACTTTTTCAGTAAAGTTAAATTGTCACTTCTCTTGTGACTTTCAAGATTTTTCTTGGTTTCTGTCTTTCAGAAGTTTGCTCATTGAAAATATTAGTGTAGATTTCTTTAGGTTTACTGTGCTTAGGTTTTTCCCTGAATCTTGAGTCCATACGTTTGGGTTTTCAGATAAATATGTGAATTTTCAGTCATTGTTTTCTCATATTGTTTCTTGTTACTCCTCCTTTTTACCCTGCCCTTTTTTGTACTTCAATAAACTACTTCAATAAATCAAGGTTAGACATTTTTTTGGTTATAGTTTCAGAAATGTTACAGAAATTGTTGCTTTTTTGGGAGAGGATGACCTATGTTACATAGTATTAATCTCTGAACATTATTTAAAGATGATGTGTTAGCTGCTTTCCTTTGATGACACATTGGTAGGGGATAACACATTGCTATGGACTATTGCTGAGGGCAGAGAGATTTCCACCACACTGCTCAACACAATAAGTGATGGATCCCATATTATTTGGAGTAAAATACGAATTCTACTCTTTTCCTCCTCTTAACCAATCCTCATTGACTGAATGGAGGGGCCATGTTGTCGCTATTAACGCCACAGGGTGGAGAACTTGTTCCACAAGGGAGTGAAAGCACTGACTCACTTCTCATCTCCTCTGACAACACCTTGGTTTGGAGAGGAGAGCTGGAAAGGTGAGACTGCCTCATTGCATGCTTAAAAACAAAGTTCTGTGACATGACTAGGGTTAAAAACACAGTTGTTTCTGTGTTTGGGGCTGCTAAAAATCAGTTATTGTCTTGTTATACTGTTGTTTTCCTACATTATGTGTAGAAAAGCAAACTGCTATTTATACTCTCTGCTCCTGTATGCATGTGCATGTGTGTGTGTGCACGCAGATAGCATTTTCTGCACAGGCAGCTTCTCTGGCATTCATTCTGAAAAAGGCAAGGATTAATTAAAAATACAGTGAATGTTTAAATTAAAAAATTATTACAATAAAGGTCATATTGTCATTAATCACCTTCAAAATATTCCCCTGTACTTGAAACACACTTATGACATCATTTATGCCACTTTCTGAAGCAGTTTTGGAAGCTCTTTATGAAGCTTAGTCAAAAATATGGTAGTGCTGCTGAGTGGTGACATTTAATTGAAACACAGGCAAAAGGGAATATTTGAGGGTTAAGGATAATACCTGTTTGATATAAAATTTTTAAAAAAATTTTTACATTCACTATATATTGTGATCATCCTTCATTGACAATTACTGTCAAATAAAAATTCACAGTGTGTCCTCATCTACCTTATTTACCTGGTCTGGAACTGTGCAATTTCTGCCTCTTTCTCAAAGTCAAAATGACCAGGAAGGGTATGTGGCTTGCATCAATTCAGGACACTGTAGAAGCCATAACAATACAACTACAGACTCTCAAATTCAGAATGTGTCACTCGCAGATTCAGAATGTGTTAAAAACAGTAGTATAAATGTGTTCAAAACTGCAAGTGGGGATTTTGAGGGGCATAAATTGCAACTTGTCTTTTACTGTAATAACTTTTAATTTAAACATACTATACATTTTAATCACATCTTATAGTAAAAATAAAGCTCAAACACTTCTCTGCCATTGTTTTTCACTTACTGTCTTCACTCTAAGAACATTAATATATCTCTCTCATGAATAATGACCAGGATTTACAGTTTTACTTAGTGAAAGAAATAGCAAAAATTCATCCATTTCATTTATCCAGTGAGAGAATTTTGTACAACTTAGTGACATTTAATAGTGTAAAATTAATAAATCATATTTAAATATAAATATTTGATACTATAGGATGCTACAAAATATTTTTAAAACATACCTTTATTTCAAGTCTCTAAACTAGTATTATGAAATGTGTAAACTAGCTATTTTATCTTTTTTATCAAAGCAAAATAATGCCAATTGATTAAGAATTTTTCACCACTTACTATAGATAATGATAAATTCAAAATGTCTAGTGTTAGTTATGTTTCTGAATCAAATCAAATGCTTAATATTTGGATTAACTGGTATTATTAAATAGTAATGAATTTCAAATTGCTTTATGGTATGTTTCATTACAGTATTACTTTAAATTTAAATTTAAAAATCAAATATATATGTGAGACTATAAATACATGATGAGTTAACTGTACTGAGTACTTGATTGGATTGAGGACCATCTAATGAATGCCACCTAAATGAGTGCTACACATTTCTGAATATGTAAATGAATCACTGGTTATTACTTTGTGAATTATGTCTGGCCCCTTCCCCTTTCTCTCTGATACTTTTTCTTGCACTGGCTCTCAGTAGCCATTAAGTGAACAGCATTATTATTCTACCCTTCCACTAGGATATTTCTGTCTTGGAGCTAGTTAACCATGAACTGAATCCTCTGAGATTCTGAGCCAAATTCAACATTTCCTTTTTTAAAATATGGGTGTGGGCATTTTGTTCCAGCAAGAAAAAAGTGAGTAACACAGAAAACTTACACCAGGAGTTCCAGGGTCATTAATGTGAGTGGACCTGACCATGTTAATTAGAAACCTTTGGAACTGGTTTATGGGAGAATTTGAAAAGTTTTTTTTTTCCATTAGTACATGTTGTAGTACATAATGATTATACTCATCATGGGGAGTTGCTATATGAACATAACACATCTTGATCTTATTTACTTTCCCCTCTACTTGCTTCTACTCCACCCCGATCTCATAATCTCTTGATCTTCCCATTGCAAGAAGTCTATCTCTCTCTTTCGTATTATCAAACTTTCATTTATCCCCTTAACTTATCTATACCTTGAGTTTCTCTTGTAAAAGAAACCATGTCATATTTAATCTTGCATGTCTGATTTTTTCATTTAGGATTATTGCCACAATATGTATCTATTTTTCTACAGATGACTCAGAAATATTGCTCTTTATTGCAGAGTAGCAATCTATTGTTTAAAAATACCACAGATAGAAAAACTCCAGAACATTGTAAATAGAGCTTCATGAGTGATTCTGGAAGAGCTCTGAAAACCAGAATTCTGATAGGAATGTAGATAAAAAGGGAAACCTTTGGAGTTTTTAGTTAAAAACAAGAACGCCATTTGGAATTTAACTGGAGAGAATTTGTTACAATGTGGCATACAAACCTGTCTGCATTGTGCTCATGAACCAAGAGTTTGAAGGAGACTGTAAATAAAAGCAGTGGGTGACACAATTTGGTGAAGGAAATTTTAAGATAGTTGGACATTTGGACTGTGACTTTGGTACTGATTTCTGTATTTAGCCAGATTCTCAGTAAGAAGTGGGAGCAAAAGGCAGAACAGAAATATTTACAAAACTTAAATTCTGGCTAAGTGTAAAACCACAGGTAAATTTGAAGTAGGAAAATAAAGGTGTCTTGAGGACACCTGAGTAATTTGTGAACTTCACCCACTGTATGTTCAAAGGTGCAAATGTTCAAAATTGTCACTTGAAATTTGAGCCCCTCTGCCCCTTGTCCATCAGGATCATGTAGGGAACTGGTTCTGCTGAACTCACTTCACCATATTCAGCTATCTAGGCAATCAGGGGCTGCTGCAGTCATGGTTCAAAGGGGCTGATTTAATGTTGCAACTGGGACAAACGTTGACTTCATTCATAAAGTGGTGAATGACTCTAGTTTTACCAGAATACTTACCACAAGAGTTGTGAGGTCAGGCAGGCTTCCATCTAGGTTTCAGAGAAAGGTCTAGGAGTAAGGCAAGGAGCTCCTGAAAGGGGAATGTGTGAAGTGGTGGGAATGAAGGTGAAGGTACAATGGAATCAGGTATGATAGGTATGTGGAATATCTGTCAAGGGAAGTTGCAGGATGCAAGTGAAACCAACCTAAGAGTCAGGCCCTGTAGGTTACATTCAAGAAGACCATAGTGCTAAGGATTTTTACGTCCTTTAGAATCTCATACTTGAAGGTAGGGATGAATATTTGCCAAGTTGATTTTCAGGGGTTTTTATCATCATTTTCTAAACCTTTATTCTTTTTATTTTCTTTTTACATTTTTTAATGGTAACATTTGCCCTATGCCATGGTAAATTGGGATTAGTAATTTTTTTTTAAACAGGGGTTTGTAGTTAAGACTTTGCTTTGCAACTCAAGAGAATTTGACTTGGACTTTTTAGATATGTTGGGAATGTTGAGATATTGACCAAATATTACTCTTTTTCTATTGTAGGTGGGAGAGTTTTATTAAATCAGGCAAAATTATGGTCTTCTGTATGTGTGGATTTTTTTGTTTTATTTTGTTTTCTTTTGTTGGATATTAGGCATGACTTAAGGAGGTATGTTTGGGCATCAGATAGGGTGGGATGTGACAGTGAAGTTAGATTATGAAACTGATTTACTTGAGAAATACCTGTGAAAATCATGAGGTACACATCTGTATATCTCTGGGTAAGCCATGAAGGCATGATCTTTGGTACTTCACCTGATCACTGACCCTTTTTTCTTTGGCACTGTTGTCCTATCCTGATTTATAGTCACAAATAAGCGTTTTATTCCATTGTGGTCCTCAATCATGATGTTTCTGCCTTAGCGCCAGCAAACCACGGAGCTCTGAAACAATGACCAAATTTAACTTTTGCTCCTTTAAATTTTAGTTGTCAGATATTGTATCAAAACAACCAGGTAGCTGATCAGCTGGCTAATACTACACACACACACACACACACACACACACAAGTATTTAAATCATTCCAGTAAATGGAAGTATTCATAGGTGAGTTTTTAAAAATCCAACATAAATAAAGCCATACCACTTGGAAAACTTAAATCATTTATATTATGTTACAAATTTGACCCACTTAAATCACAAGAATTGGACTCTAAAATGAATTTATGAATGGAAAATATTTATCAAGGACATATATAAAATTACCTAGAAATTATACAAATCTTTTCAAGCATTATTCTAAATAATTTAAGAATTCAAGTGACATTTAATAGTAATAAAATGGGAAGAAAACATTGTAGGAGGAAAGGTGTATTAATTTTGCTGATATTCAACACTATCATTTTTTAAAATTATTCTTCACATTTCACATATTTCACCTATTATCCACTAATCTTTACTTCTGCACATTTTTTTAATTGAGTGAGATGCTTTTCACAACAGATTTTGCATTGCTGTTCTTTATAAATTTAGCTTTTTGTTCTTGAACTTGCCCCTCATATTTAAGCAGATAGCACCAGCTGTCTTATAAACAGATACGTTTATAGTAGAATTTTCTGTAGTACATTACTAAAGGTAGAATTTGGGTCTTAGTTTACATAAGGCAAAAGAAATTTGCATACTTAGTACCTAAAGAAAGAATATATTAAAATTAAAATTATTCAATTTAGATAATTACATTATAAATTTCAAATTTAAAGATGCTAAGAAGTTGCAATTTCTTAATTAAGTTTGAATAGAAGAAATGCCTCTTAAACTGTACATTCAAGAACCTAGCTATTTTCTGTTTCTATTATTTGAGCAAAGCAACCACATTTATTACTTTATTTTTGTGCTTTTTCCCTTTTAACCACATATGTCTATACCAGTCTCTACATATTTCTTTTAAAAATTTGTTATGAAGTCCTGTAATTCATGCATGCTTGTTGGTCTGTGTAACAAGCAAATGAATATGGTTGTTTTAACAATGGTTTTATTCTGATTCATATAACTCATGTTTAATACATAAACATATTTTAATTAAAAGTACACTATTATAATATTCATACTCTACTTTGTTTTATATTAAATCTACTGAAAAATAAATTCAGAGTGTTTTTGTGCTCTGGACCCCACACAAAACTGGAAGTATTTTAGGTAATACAATTTGTGTTGTGGAGCATTTTCAAATAGAGAATATGTTGTACCAATGATCTAGTGAGGCATTGAAGCATTGCTTCTTCTTCATGATGAAAGATGTAGCATATTTCAATTTTTTCCTAGAAGAAATTGCAACTGTTCTCTAAATACTGGTCCCTTGTGAATTCTTTTATGACTACTGTTTTCTTAAAATGTCTTTATATTTTGGTTTGGATTTTATTGAGACAGGATCTCACTGTGTAGTCCAGGCTGACCTTAAACTCACTTTGTAGAACATGCTGGCCTCAGACTGGCATTACAGGTGTGCATCCTCATGGCTAGCTATACAGTAGTTTCTCGGGAATCTTTACTGATTTTTAAAATACTTCTACATTGGTTTTATTGCCCACACTTTGATGCTTTTGTGGACTACCAGAGACCAACTACCAACTATTCAGATTATATGTTCATGGGACTGGAAATTGACCACTGGCTAGATTAAAGAAACTAGTAGAGACAGTAAGAACAAACCTTACTACATATATTACATATCAATCTAATAAGAAGGTCATTAATACTCTACATGTTCTCAGTTATTAACAACTGTGTCTCCAATGATCTTCAATTTTTAGAGCATTGATTTTCCTCTAGTACAAATATATTTTACTTGTACATTTGCATGGTTACTGCAATATTATTCCACTGGAGATTTTAAGTCGTAAAGATTGGGGTATAAAAATAGTCCTAGGAATTGAAAAAGACATGGTGACATCCCTCCAACCCCTAGACATTAAATTTTGCTTTTATTAAAAGTTAGAAAGTTAGTAGAATCTTTGTCTGACTCATTATATTTTCTGAATTATTTTCCTTGTCATGAGATATTTTATAATGAGGGGGCACATTTCTGTAACTATCTGTATAATAGGCTCCCCATTTGCTTTTATGACCTACACATACACCAATAATTTCATACACCTGACTAGTCAATACACTCTAGGTTTTCAGAGTCCTGCTTGTCAAATTGCATTAATAAAACTTAATTATTGTAGGGACTCTAAATTGTCAGGAGAGATTTAGAAAGTTTGCCTCGCATTTTCAGTGAAGTTCCTGTCCCACTCAGTAGCATAGTCTAGCATATTTGACATTTGTGCATATCTGGACTTCACTCTGAAATTATAACCATCTGAAAAGTATCAATCATTAATTCTCCAGCAAGCTCAATTTCTTGGAATTATAATTCCTTTGCTGTGTGCAATGACAATTAAAACATTTTAATATTAGTTGAGTGGGCCATCATTTTGTTAACATTTCTATGGGTCATCCTAGTAGCAAATCTTCCCTGCATAAAAAGGTCATTTCCAAATGATTAAATATTTTATTCCAGGTCAATACCTCAAATTAGTATGCTCATTCATCATTGAATAAGCTCAAAATTCAGTCCCTCGAACCTTTTCTTGTGGCACATGCTAGCTACGTGTATCATATACTTAGTTTTATGCCATCTTTCTTCTCTGACAAGGCTCAGCATATATTCAGTAGTGGGTGTAACTTGGCTCGAGCTGGAACCCTAGCAAGAAGTGCAAGCATCTTGACTGGGCACGGAGTAGGTTATCTTGCAGCAGAAAACTCTGAAACATCTCAAACAAGAAGTGTGTTACATAATATGGATAAAGTGGTCCATCTTGCAGCTCCAGTACATTAAGAAGAATCTGATGGGACAAGTCATTTTCATTAAATATGCCATAGATTACTATTCCATTCTTCAGGGTCCCAGTGTTTCCCAACCAAAGTCCTGACCTTCAAATTCATTAGACCTGCCTGGTTTCAATTTTCTTTGAGTTTAAATATTGTGACAGTTCAATCCTCTGTATGGTCCTCAGTACTTTTCTGTATTTTTACTGCTGCATGTGGGAACCTGTTTGTGCACTAATTACACGATGGCTTTTGAACATTAATGGCTAATGATAATTACATTTAATAATAACTTATGTTGAGCCACTGCCACATACTAGACATTACCCTGAGTACTGTGAACATTGACATGTTAATTCACACAAGAACAAGTTTATTCTGTGATTTACCTCCTGAAAAGTTCCAAAAAGTAATTCTGATCATGTACATTATACTCAGTATCTACTCTTGTGTTAATCAGCTAAGCCCGTAGGTTGCATCCAGCTACAACTTCTCCCTGATGCTACTGCATAATTGAATGGAGAAAGAAGGAAGAGTCCTCAAAGGGAAGAATTCATAATAGACAGATTTAATTTTAGATGTCCAAGTATTTATTCTGCAAGGAAGATATAAAGATAAATGGAAGTTCAGGAAAATTATGCCTACAAATTTAGCTACTAACAGTGAATATTTGTTAATTTAAATCCACAATAAAAAGCTTATTTAGAAACAATGAGGCTATAATATTACATGTTTTAAAAGACACATTTAAATTCTGTTAATTTTGCATTTTTAACATAAAAGAAATATTATCTTTTTTTGAGCCACTGAGCTAAATCCCTGGCCCAAGAACTACTATTTTATTAGCCTTATCAATAATACATACATGATTTATGCTCTTTAAAAATATTATAGTGTATTCCAAGTGGCAGCTTCTATTTTCAATTAGTAATTAACAAGAATTATGTATTTTGTTAAGAAGTCCACAAACACATACATATGTACAAAAATACAGTGTTTTTCCACTATTCTAATTTTGTTCAATTATTCAGAATCCAGAACTTATTTGTGAAATTGTCATGTAATCTTCAATAAATATTTAGTTACAAAACAAAGCATTAGAAAAAATGGCGTAAGAAAGGATTTTATATTATTTTAAAAGAATCCGAATTTCTATATGGAAATATTATTTAGAACATTTTATGGGTAGCTGCACATTTTAACTTCTGTCATCTTCATTCATGCATGTATGTAATATAGTTCTGAAATATTTACTGAAACATGGATCGCATATACAAATGTCTTTTGGGTGTAATTTACAAATGGAAATGTAATTATACTATTTTCTTATTCTCCTATTTATGAGAAGTCCTGTAAGGCATTTTAATACTGACATCATTTTAATAAAAATAAAATGGAAAGTCGTGGCTGTTATAAACAGTAATATTATTTAAATTTAGTGTGGAGAAATTTCTTTGAATTATGAACTAGAAACAATAGATACAGCAAAGTATAATTACAGCTCTGAACATAGTTGATCAATTAACTGAGCTTGATTTATGGTATAACAGTACATCTCTCCCTGTATATCTATATATTATATATCCAGTTGTTTATTTCTCTAGCTATATTATCTGTCTTTATACAAATGTACCAAAAACACACAAGAATATACACTCTTATGAAGAGTTTTATGCAATAGCAATTTTACTGTACTATGCATATTAGAATTTTCTCAAACTATGTCAACTATTACCTTAAAATGATTGAAGTTTAACTCATTTATTACAGAACATCTTAGAATGTTAATAAGTGAAGTGAAAAAGATAAATATCATTTATGTTTTGTACTTGCTTTTTTTTCAGTTCTGCAACAAAACTTGATAAAGTCATTCAGGAAGCAAAGCCATTATTCTAACCCTACAATAACCCTAAAAAAATTGAGACAATAATATGAGTATATAGTACACATAAACATATAAAATTTAGTTTTTCTTCTGATTTGTGAATAACATTCAAAAACACAATTTTGAAAGCTAATATAGGATGTCTCATGGGGAACATTTCACCTCATCACCCTCTGTTCAATTTTAGAAGCGTCCAGCTTTGATACCCAAAGTGCTGAAGTGCATTAGATAGAAACGCCTATGCCAGCCAAAGAGAATAGCCTGATTGCTCAGCCATCTATCCCAATCCCCCATTGAACCAGGTAGAGGTGAAATGGGGTATACAGCAAAGTCATGCAGATTGATGGCACCTGCTGCTTCCAAGTGTACCCTGTCTGCATGCAAACCACTTGATACATGAACTGATAGAAAACAGGGAGTGTTTGCTTAGGAAAAGTGCATCAGCAAGTTTAATGTCCATAGTCATTTGCACAGCAAAAGCAAGATCTAATAAGTCCCAGAGAAATCAGCAAAGCCACGATAAGAATTCAAACCCACAAACTAAATAAAAAGAGATTATTAGCTACATTGCAGTAGGCAAACAGTAAAGACTTAAGTGATCAATACTTGACAAGAGACATGCCGCAAACTTCATGTATAGGTCAGGCTCACACATCGTTTTTTAAATAAATTGACTGACTCTAGGACAAGGCACATAAAATGTCACTTTTTATCTCTCAGTTGATATTTTCCTCCATGAGGGAAAAAAACTATCTATTCACCTCTCTGAGAGATTTGATCGAAAAGATAGTCACTCCTGATATAAGGTTTAAAGGGGAAAACTGCAATCAAGTGGAAATTTTTGTCAGTACCTTAATCTCTGATTTGTAGAAGGTTTTGCTTTGGGATATTTGGTATGTCTGAGGATTGCCACCAAAGAGCCCTTCTGTTCTTTAATGGCTGCACTAAATCTTAACAAACGTGAGCATGAAAACTATTGTGCTGCACTTGTGAGGCATATATCAAAGTTATATTTTTTAAAGCTTGGGAAGGCAGTTGAATCATGCATGCTCTTTATGGAGCTCTGATCAGGCTGATAAAGGCAGTTCAGCTTCAATAAATGCTTTTTAAGTGAATGTTTTGGAAACTGAATAGGAAATTCAAAGCTCAAACTGTTGCCAAACGGCTCCCACAGCACTTTGATCACTTTGTTTCTGACATTTTGTTGAAAATGTCTTGTTTTTATTAAAATGTTGGCATCTAGAGACCAAGAAAGTTAACTGTAGTCACTGAAAATATAATATACAGTAAATCATGGGATGACATGACTTATTAAGTATTTTGTACACATTCCTTAAAAAGAAATCTCTTTCTCTGTGGGGTCACACACAGTACTGCACTTGTCTGAGAAAAAGTTCATATTGTTAAAAGAAAGGCAAGTACAGAAGATAAATCATACAGTAGTACTTTGCCTAAGGCACAAGGAAAAGAAGTTATACAGCTTTGCTATCCAAGAGGCTAGGAATTTTGTAATTTTTTTAATTATAAAGAAAAATGCTGAATTGAGAACCATACATTGTATGCTGCTTTTAAATTATGATCTCAGAATCTATCTTAAAAAGAATGACAGAGAGGATAGAGATTATGACCTTTTCACATTTTACACCCCAGAAGAACACTTCTACAATTAGTGGTGGAGATCACTCAGATCACAAATGCCAAAAGTTTGAATAAGTGGTTTCTACAATTTAGAGCTCAGTTTATCTGAAAAGTTGGATATTAATGTAAGCCAAAAATAGTGACTTCAATTTATTCAAATATGAACATAAATACTAGTAACAAGTGAAAGGCACAATTTAATTTTACATTTAGGTATGTGTGAAAATAGTTTCACATTCTTTATCACTTTTGCAGAATTTTTATCTTACTAATGTGATGGATTAACTAATGGTCAGCTTGTAACACCTAGCTGAACTGAATCAGCATGATGCTGGGTGTGGATGATCCACCTGTTGCCAACAGCATAAAAGGAGAAATGAAGGGGAGGATGGTGCCCTCTTGATTCTACAGGAGAAACTTGTCATGCTGGGTTTCCTGATATGAACTCAGCTGTTATCAGCAAATGAGTTCAAGTTCTTGCTATCACTGATGATGCTGTGGTTCTCTTTAGGGGAGCTCTGGTTCTTACCTTGACTGTCACTTCTTGATTCCAGTGCAAATGTCTCAGCCTGCTGACACAGATCCTTCATTCCAGTGGCACAGACTTTGTAGCATCCACCACAGAACTTTAGGCCTTCTCAGTGTAGATCCTTGATACAGACCTGCATGAGACACTGTTGTAGGCTCCAAGCCTACAGCTGAATTCATGAAGGATATTGACATAAGCTCCAGGTCTTCAGCTGGACTCGTGCAGGATATTGCCATGGGGTCCAGACCCTTAGCTAGATTCTTTGATCCTGTAGTACGTTGACAGATCTCTTTCCCTCTTCTGCATCTGATGCTTTGGTTGAATATTATAATGTAATCCTATAAATTATGTGTCCTGTATTAAATCTATTCCCTTGCAAATGCTGACCACAACAATTAACTTGGTAACTAATGATACTCTTCTAAGCCACAGCATGAATTTGTGATAATTTTCATAGTTTTCATATGCTCTGTCATATTGGTGAGTGTAAAATAAAAATGACAGCTCTGAAAATCCAAGAAGAATCAATGAAGATTAAACTCCAAATTGAACTACTAAAAAGGATTAGAGGCAAACACACACACACTCACACATACACGCGCATGCACATATGTACACATGCATGTGTGCATACACACAACATGGATACATGATATATGTATGCATCTTCCCACTTAAAGAATTAGAGAACTCTTACTGAATACTAACCTGCATGTTATGGATAATATATTGACATGAATCACTGCTATAGTCACTTTTACTGTTGCTGAGACAAAATACTAGACACCTAAAATTAAAAGAGGAAAGGTTTATTTATCTCATAGTTTGTAGAGGTTTTAGTCCATGATTGACTGGTTCCAAGGCAGAGTGGCACATGGCAGATGGGTTACAGTTCATAGAGGTGAAAGGCAGAAAAAACAAGGGAGAGAGAAGGTATGTGCTTCTTTCTGTTCTCTATATTGTATGCAAGTTACTTGCCCTAGGGCGGGTGCGGCATTCACACCATTAATCCCTGCATTGGACCATGAGTCAATCACAAACTAGATTTAGCTGCCTCCAAGAACCTTGCTTGTCATGATCATGTGAGGCTTTGGGGGCATCTCAACACAAACTATAATATTCCACCCCTGGCCTCCTAAACATTAATGTACATTTCTTTATGAAAACATCATTTAGTCCATCTCTAAGAGCTGTCAAATTCCTAACAGCTTCAGCATTGCTGAAAAGTCCCAAGCCTCCTCTGAGATGTAAGGCAAATTCTTAGTCCTGATCCCCTGTACAAAAGAAAAGATTGTTAATAGCTTTCAACATTCAGTGGCACAAT
This sequence comes from Dasyprocta punctata, assembly GCA_004363535.1. NCBI lineage: Eukaryota > Metazoa > Chordata > Mammalia > Rodentia > Dasyproctidae > Dasyprocta > Dasyprocta punctata. The sequence continues at coordinate 29,416 of RJWM01016625.1, forward strand.
ATGAACATTTCCATTCCAAAAGATACGGAAGAATAGACCCAAAGCAAGTTTGAAATCCAGCAGGGCAAATATTAAATCCTGTATGTACAAGTGCAGCATCCAAGGCAATCTGTGGCACATGTGAACTCCAAAAGGCTTGAATGACTCTGCCTCTTTGGATGACTCTCCAGTGGTTGTAGCTCCCATGGCTTTTCTCTTGGGTCTGTTCTGCTCCCTGCTTGAAGTTTTCCTAGGAAGATCCATGTACCTGGCTTCTCCAAACTTCTAGAGTCTCCACTACACCTTTGACTTTACATAGTTTTACACACTGCCCTCAGGGGCACAATGTTTGTTTTCCCAGGTCTTATGAAATCTGGGTGGAAGTCTTACTAAACTTGCAAATCTTGCATTCTTCATGCACCTAAAACTTGGGCAATCTGGGTGATGCCAAGGTTACCACCAGATGGAGTAGACAGGCTTTGTTCTTTCTTGGCTTTAAAAATCAAGTGCCTGGATCACTGAGCACTCTGAATTTAATTCTAAGAAAAAAAAATTCTGTATGCTGCCACCATTCTGGAACATGGTGTGCTGGGGCTTTCTTCTCAAAGCAAAGACAATCACTTTTGCAATTTTGAGGCTGCAAAGAGTGGAGTCCTGTTGTTTCTTGTGATGCCCTTAGGCCATGTCTTCTATTCTATTCCTTGTCAGCAATCAAGATCTCCTCTGATCTAATTTTACAGTCCAAAACTTTACTGGAGCTTTTTTTTGGTCAAATGCACAACATTTTAAATCATTTTGCTGGGTGCTTTGCTCTTGATTCTCAACATAAATCTGGCTAAAACCTCCCAACAGTAGCCATGTCAACAACTCAAAATTTGACAGCCTTGCTATTTCTTCTGTCAGATTAATTAGTCTGCTGACCTTAATCTCAGTCCCAGGTGAAATCTCTGGACATGAGTAAAATGCAGACAAACTTTCTGCCAGCCCATAATACATGCCATCTTGAGTCTAACAGCCAGAGCATCGCTTCTTTCCAACAGAAAGCTCCTGAGCTTGGTATTTACCTGCAGAATTTCTATCTACCTTCTGGTCTTCAGCGCTTTGACAAGAATCTCCCATACAGAACAGCCTAAGGTGTTCCAGCTTTATTTACTTCAGCTGGCATCTCTGAACATTTCCAAACTCTTCAAATAAGCCATTCCCAAGGGCTCCTGAACCATGTAGTCAAGTACTGTCACAGCAACGACCCCACTTCTCTACTACCAAATTTTGCGATAGTCACTTTTCTTGTCACAGAGACAAAATATCCAACATACAAAGTTAAAGGGTGAAAGATTTAGCTCACAGTTTGTAGAGGTTTCAGTCCATAATCAGCTGGCTCCAAAGCAGGGTGGCACACGATAGATGTTAAAAATTTATGGTGGCATGACACAAAAAAAGCAACAAGGCAGAAAGGGAGGGAGGGAGAGAGAGAGAGACAGAGATAGAGACAGAGAGACAGAGAGAATGGGAGAACAAGCCTTTTTCTGTCCCTTATATTGTATACAGGTTACCCATTCTAGAGTGGGTGGAGCAGTGTAGAACTCACACATTTCATCCCAGAATTGGACCATGAATCAATCACAAACTCTAGATTCAGCTACTTCCAAAAAGCCTGACTCTCATGACCACATGAGACTTTAGGAGGACATCTAGACACAAACCATAATACTATTTCAAATTGTTATTTCAAATTGCTTAAAACTATTTTCTAAATAAATTTTTATAGAGCCACAGATTTGATTGAAGATCCATACAGCCAACTCTCTCCTCAATAATGGTTAGTGATTTGGACAAAGCCCCACGCAGAGTGATGTTGGTGGACAATAAGAGATTTTATAATTTTACTTAAGCGAAGGCACTGTAAAGTTAAGAAGGAAACAAATAATTACTAGGCAGTGATCTTGAAAAGAAGCAAAACCAAAATTTTGGAGTTGGTAGCCGAAAGCCAGGAGTTGGAGTAGTGTTTGACAGGATCCCTTGAAACAAAGAAGAAACCTATTTGTCTTTATGTCTTGCAAAAGGAAAAGGGTTTAGAGCACTACTTCCTAATGTACTTAGATTCTGAATGTCTGAAAGTCATGAAAAAGAATAAATCAGAATAATATAATCCACGGTATACCTGCAAATCAAATTAATTACTGATACTGCTTTAGGATGATTCTTAAGTGGTTATGCTCTTTATAGCTTTAGAAGTAAAACAAACCAAAAAATTTATCGAGGGAAAATATTGTAATTCTTAAAAGACTTTCAAAATAGTTTTCCAACTGTGACATTTAGACACAAACAATTGTAGGTAGGCATGTGAATAAATAAGACATGCTCTACAAAGTAAGTAGAACAAAAAGAAACAACAAAAATGGAATGTATAGAAATAATATAATTTCTATAATGAAGGCAATAAAATAATGGAAAATCTTGGTTGGCAACCAAACAGCATAAAATATTAAAATAACTAATAAGTTATGTGGATTTAATATTGCTTTTAAAAGCTAATAAAAATGTCATCTAAATAGAATAAAGGCTATAAGAAAATATTTAGAGTGGAAAATAGAAAGTTTAAAAATGATACGAGATACAAGCATAACGATACATATATATGATTCATATATATGTATATATATGAATCCAAAAAACATTAATTTACAAGGGTCATACTCAGGTTTTGCAAGGGAAACAATTTACTACAGGATACCTAATTTGTAGGATTATTTTCTAGTAGTCACTCAAAAAGCGAAACACAAAGGAGTGCAGGAAATCTGTACACACACTAGAGATACGAAGAGTACAACTGAGGGCCTGGATCCCATGCCAGTGTCTTCCATGAGTCCAGCTGAAAACCTAGACCCCATGACAACACCCCCACGAGTCCAACTAAAGGTTTAGAGTACTGCGTATTGATCAGAACTGCAATCTCCTAAAGAAATGGATGGCAAAGGTTTAAATAAATGAGACAAGTAGTATAAATTCAGGGTTTCAGGAGGATCAAATTCCTGTAGAAGAACTCAAGATTCTCTGAGGACTGAGACAAAGAACATCTCTGGAAGACCTGTATTTATTTGGTTTTCAAACAAGGGAGGGATTAGAGTGGAAAACATGGGAAATCTAGCAGGACCTTGGGAATGGTTCAAGGACTTTTCCAAGTGACAGACTAAGCTAATTTAGGAGAATTATCTCACATTAATTTAAAGCTATATTAGGAGAAAGTCTCCAGTTTGACTTTCACTAGAAGAGTGAAATACCTGCAGCTACAGTATTTAGTTGATTGAGGTTGGAGTGAGGTGTCCTCAGCCATGACCTCATCTTGTCCTTTGAGACATCATGGCATCATAGGCCACTACAGGCCTCAACTGGGTCCACTGACCCATACAGTTTCACTTACTATGGGTCTGCTACCCATCTCTGGACAGGAAGTGCAGGCCATGGACAGACTCACAACTAAACATAAAAAGCCGATTGGTTAATTTTAAATCCGTTTCAGAGCTGCTTCATAGTGGTCTCCACCACTAGAGCCCAAGATAATGTCTCATGCAAGTCTGTTTCATGGATCTGTGCTGGGAAGACCCAAAAGTCAGTGGTGGAAACTAGAAAATCTGTATCAGTTGGGTGAAGGATCTGTGCCAGCTGGCTATGGCATCTACATTGGAACCAGCAAGCAACACTGAAAAAAGTGCCACAGCCATTTTCACTGACGATGAGGTCCCCAGCTCCTCTGATAATGGACTAGCTAAGTCCATACCAGGAAAGCCAGTGTGACATACTTCTCCAGGAAAACCAACAGCACCTCCTCTTCCTCTTCAGCTTACCTTTTCATGTCATTGGCAACAATCCTCAGGTGGAACCTCCATACACAGCACTACACTGATCCAGATGAGCTGGATGTTACAAATTGACCACCACTGGTAAATCCATCAAGACCAGAAACAAAATTTGAGTGCAATTGAAAACATGTGTCATCGATTCAAGATAACCCACAGATTCTAGATTTGTATACCAAAAAAATAAAAAATAAAAAATGAATCCACTTGTATGCATATCACAGTATATCTCTTGATAAATTAAAATGAAAAGCAAATTTAGAGAAAAATAAATACTACCTTTCAAAGAACAAAGATGAACTTGGAGCTTGATCCCTGAATAAAATTCAAGAACTCCCACATACATACGCACACATACACTCACACACACACGTATATGCATAAATATAATCACACAAGTGAAAAACAGAATACAAGCTTTCATACTAGAATTTTATATCCTAGCCTTCAAAAATGAAGTTGATATGGCACCTAGTGGTGTATACAATACAATGATTTAAATATTCTTGTATGCTAAATGCCAAGAATACCTGTGTTGATATTATTACTACTCTCCAGCTATTTGATATCTCTACACTATAGTTATATGTTTGTTTTTGTGCAATGGATTATGCAACTTTATGGGTTGTGTCTCACTCCTTTCTATTCTGTTCCACGCTGACATCATCTTCAAAAACTCCACTCCTGCTTACAGTTCTTTGCAATTCATATTTTTACTACCAACTATTTTTTCAAATACACTAAGCAGTTCAGAACTGTTAAGAGAATAAGATTTTATTTTACTTCCAACTTAACTGGATAGCCTCCAATAGCCCAAGAGGAGCTGGTTAAAGATACGAAACTATTGTGTTCGTAACAAAGATCAGATTATTAGAGAAATAATTATATCCAGAATATCACAGTTTCTCAGATGTTTCTCCAAAACCTATTAATAAAGGGCAACATACCAAGTACCAGGTTTTGCCCATTCATGTAATGTGTTGTATACTGAAACAACTCTGAACGTTAGGGAGCCAGAGGTATATCTCAGTGATAGAGCTCATGGGTAGTATGTGTATGGCCCTGAGTTTGGTCTTTATCATCACAGGACAAAAACCAAAACAAAAACTACTCTGAACTTAGAAAAATCTCATTTTTTAAAATACAGGATAGAAAAAAACTGACAGTTTTTAAAGAGACAAAAATTAATATTATACAAAAAGCAAATCTAGACACTATCCAAATTCCAAGAATTTTTGGCATACACACAATGATGAGAAGATAATCCAAAATGAAAGTACTTTTGCCTACAAGATGTACAGAAACATGATTGAACCATGGAGAAATGGTTCTTAAAATAAGCCCACTAATTTTTAAAACAGAACTTTGCTTTAGAATAATGCCCTACAAAATAGAAAAGAAGGAAATCCTTTAGAGTCAATCTTTTCACTAACGCATCAATGGCACTGGAAAGAGAGATTTAGACAAAATACTTCAGGAGTGGATAATCTGATTAATAAAAGAATCTGCTCCTAGGCAAGAGAGTAGTGTGCATTAACAAGACACCATTTCTTGGAAAGGACAGAAACAGAAGTATCCTTCACTTCAAAAGGAACAGGTTGACACTGGCAAAGTGAATGAAGTCTTTCCTTCCTAAAAATTCAGGATTGTGCATGTTGGTATACATGGTGGTTTTTTTGAGGGATTGGCATAGATGTTTGCCTTGGTTTTCAGTTCTATGGATCAAAGTGGCTTTCTAGGAGACAGTAATAAAAATATATAAAAAGCAATGTATTTTTGCTTCTTGGAAGTAGGTCTTTAAGAAAATCTTAGTCAAATTACAAGATTTCAGGAATATCAGTACAAAGACTCATTAACTATATACAACAATGAAATCATACCTTGAAAAAATAATTTGGGAAAGTAAAAAAGAATTTCCAAACTTCACCAAAGAGAAATCAGCAATTCCTGATGAGTTAAAGATTACCAGAGCTATCAAATTAAAATATTTACCTTGTCTAACTCTCAAACATACAAAGAAACATAAAAATTAAATATTCACAGGAAATCAAAAGATTGCAAAAACCATCCTTGAGGAAGCACAAGCATTTTATTAGAGTAATTGCCTCAGATATGCCTTATGTACTGAAGGGCATGATAGAAAAGGACCAAAGCAGTTCAGCAAAAGAATATAAATATTAGATGAAAATATCAACAGAGAAATTATAAGGAAGCCTAAAAACTGCTATAAATAAACATCTGCTGAGTGCAATAATTGAAACAAAAATTCACTGAAAGTTTTATGTGGCAGATCAAAGAAATCATCAGCAAACTGAGTGACAATTGAAATGATCAAATCTGAGGTTCCAAAAGAAGAGAAAAAATGAAGAAAAATAAATACTACTGTGAGATACCACAAAGCTTAGCCAAAAAACAAAACAATAGCCATTGAAGAAAAAGAATAAAAATCTCATAAAAATACACTTAATACCAGGAAACTATCTAAATTTTATGAAACACATGAATATAAATCCCCCACAAATAAATCAAGAAAATTCAAATAAAAGTGACACAGAAGGATAAACCCATTGAAAAATACAGTCTGATTATCAAAAATTCAAAACTAAAATAGAAAGTAAAATAAATTACTGGTTAATTCCTTGCATGAATGAAGAATGTTCAATGAATTAGAGGTGAATTTGTCACAAGAAACCATTAAGGGAAAAGCTGGTTGGATGACATATATTATTATTTGGGTCTGGATGTACCCCAATGCCCCATGCAGGTGGAGTTTTTTCAGAAGTCGCTGAATCTAGTGTGTGAAGCTAGGATCATTCATGGTGCAATACTAGGGTCAAGGGTGAACCTTGAGGATTAAGGGTGTGAATGTTACCTGCTCTGTAAAGATAAGGTATAAGGGAAAGAAAGAGCCATGGTCATCCCTTGTTGCTTTTGCTACCTTCTGCCTGCCGTAAACTGTGTCTCCTCTGTGATTCCTGTCTACCATGTTGCCGTGCCTTGGAGCCAGTCAATTCTGGACTGAAGCCTCTACAAACTGTGAGATAAATAAAACTCTGCTTCTTTAACGTTTGATGTCAGACACTTTTTATCTCAGTGACAAGAAAAGTAACTAGTATATGCAAATTTCAAAGAGAAAACAAAGAACAACAACAACAACAACAAAAAAAAACTAAACCTCTCAACCAAATATTTAGCATCCAATAACGCTAATCTGCAAGGAGAAAGGAGAAATGATGACTTTTCAAAGTAAAAGAAAGCTGAAAAATGTCAGTGCCAGCAGGCCTGCTTTACAAAATGCTGAAAGGCATCACTCAGGTTGAAGATAAGACTCTGGAAAGCAATTTGAAGTTACACAAAATAATAATACTGGTAGAGGTAACTACAGAAGTAAGTAGAAACATCTACATTAATGTGGTTTTCATTTGTAGATCCTTTTACATTACTGAAGACAAAAATACAAAAAATTCTATATTAAACAACACACATCTATATGCATTATATATAACATTATAACTCATGACAGAAAAAGTGCAAAGGTTAATGAACAGAGATACTAAGGATCAGTAGTTGTATATTATTAAAACTATACTAAAATTACTCACAAAATTTTGCTGGAAGTTCAAATAATTCCTAACTAACCACTAAGAAAACACCTTACATAACAAGGAAAAGTAGGAACTACTTTGAATGAAAATGAAATAAAATCAGTCAAATTTGTGAGATATAGTAAAAGTAATACAAAAAGAGACACATATAACTGTAAAAACCCACTAAATACGAGTGACCTAAAACAAAAAATTAGTAGCATATACCGAGGAACCAGAGAAAAACTAAATTTTCAGAAAAATAAAAAAGTAGTAAAGCTTAGAGGATAAAGTACATGCCAGAAAAGACAAATTTAGCAAAATAAGACTAAATTAAGAAAATCAAAATCATGTTTTTGAAAAAGACACCATAATCAATAAATCTGTATGCTTGATTGTTTAAGAAAAAAGAGAAAAGATTCAATTTGACAATATCAGAAAAGATTTGTATTTTTTAAATTATTTTTCCAAAAATAAAATGGATTATATCACAATATTAAAAATACTGTATCAGAATATTACAGTTTTAGTCTCAGTATATAGAAATCCACCTTTCCAACACCATTTTTTAAATAGGCTATCTTTCTTCAAGTGATGAGTTTGGTCCCTTTGTCAAAGGTAAGGCAGCTGAGTGTGTTTGAATTTTTCTGCATCTTCTAATCTGTTCTATCAAACCCCAGGATTTTTTTTCCTGTTTTTGTTTGTTCGTTCATTTGTTCGTTTGCAAATCCTATGTTGTATCACTGTAGATCTTATGCATATTTAAAATCACAGATTTTGATGCCCCCTGACTTTCTTTTGTTTTCCAGAATTGGTTTTGCTATTCTAGGTCTCTTCTTCACAATGCATTTTATGAATATTTTCTCTAGTTAGTTCTCTGAGTTATACTAATGCTGCTTTGACTTGTATTGCATTAAATCTGTATAACAGTTTTGGAAGTATGGCCATTTTCACTATGTTGATTCTTCCTACTCAAGAGGAAGGGCTATCTTTCCATTTTCTGGCATTCTCTTTAATCTTTTTCAAATTACTGTAGTTATCAGTCTAGAGATATTTTTTTTTCTTACCATGAATTGAAATCATGACCTCACTCCAGGCAGGCACTGCGCTGCTGAGCTATAGCCACTGCGAGAATTTTTACTTCTTTTGTAAGATTGGTTCCAAAGTATTTTAATTTTTTTGGATGCTATTGTGAAAGAAATGGTTAACCTAATTTCTCTCTTAGTGAGTTTCTTACCTGTGTACAGGAATGCTATTGTTTTCTCACTGTTGACTTCATACCCCTCTATGAGACTGAATTTAGGTATTAAATCTAGAAGCCTTTTAGTGCTGTTTTTGAGATCATCAATGTAGAGTATCATGTCATCTGCAAATAATTATAATTTAGCTTCTTCCTTTCCTGTATTTATTGCTTTTATTTCTTTCTTTTGTCTAATTGCTCTGTCCAGTATTTCTAGAAATGCATTGAACAGGAGTGCTGATAGTGGACATCTTGTCTTGAGCACCATAGATGAATTTACACTTCTCAGATGAAGAAGTAGAAACAGGAAATAAATATATGAAAAAATGTTCAACATCACTGGTCATTTGAGAAATGCAAATTAAAATGTTGCTGAGATTCCATGTCACTCCAGAGAGAATGACTATCATCAATATATCAACCAATAACAAATGCTGGCAATGCTATGGAGAAAGAAACCCTTCTCCACTGTTGGGTGTGCAGACTAGAGCAACTGCTCTGGAGATCAGTGTGGCAATTCTTTAGAAATCTAGAACTAGAGGTTCCATTTGATCCTGGTATCTCCCTTCTTGAAATATTCCCCCAAAACCAAAAGCATCATGCCACAGTGATGTATGTGCACCCGTGTATATAGCAGAACAGTTCGTAATGGTTACATCTTGAAAACAACTCAGGGACTGGGAGTTTGGCTCAGGGCTGGGAGTTTGGCTCAGTGACTCAAGCGCCTGCCCTGGCAGGAGTGAGGTTGTGAATTCGATCCCCGGTGCCACAAAACAAAACAAAACAAAACAAAACAAAACAAAACAAACAAACAAAAAAAACCCCTCGAATGTCCATCAACCCATGAGAGAATAAAGAAGATGTGGCTTTTTATATACACAGTGGAGTACTACTCAGTCATAAAGAAAGATAAACTTGAGAAACTTATAGGTAAATGAGTGAATTTTGAGACCACATTCTTAACTGAAATAAATTAGACCTATGCATGGAAATATCTTATTGTCTCTCTGATATGAGAAACAGAAAGTGTAACTAAGGACCAAAATGTGTAACAGGTAGTATGAAATATGAATAAATCATTCAAAAGGAAGGAAGAACCAAGGAGGGGACAATGAAGGAAGGGAAAAAATAAAATGAGAAAAGAAAAATTCAATGGAAACAAAGCTTTGTTAGTAAGGAAGAGGGGTTGAAAATAGGGGAAGGGAATGGAGAAAACAGAAGAATCAAGATATTTCATATACAGGTACAGATTTCCTATGATGGATTGATCATTATATACATCACAATTGTATCAGTAATCTTAAAAACAGAATTTAAAAAGAATATTATAAATAATTTTATCTCAAAAATTAGTAACCTTGTTGAAATAAACATTTTCTGGAAATGTGCAAAATACCAGAGTTTAGAAAACAATTTAAATCTGACTATACCTACAGCAAATATTGAAAGAGAATCAATAATCAAACTTCTTCCAATAAAGAAGCATTCTGGGGCAGTTGTCTTTTCTGGATAATTTTATCAAACATAATGAAGAATTGATACCAGTTTCTCTCAAGCATTTTCAAATAATTGATGAGAAAAAAGGAATGAACAGCAACAATTCTATGTGATCAGTATTTCTCAGACACTAAAGCATAACAAAGACCCTACAAGAAAAGAAAATTATAGGAAATTTCCTTGCCAAGTATAGATGAAAAAATATTCAGTAAAATATAATAACTGGGTCTAGAAGCATATTAAATTTTTGTGTATCATGAAAAAGTAGGTTTAAATCTAATAATATAAAAGTAGTTTCATACATAATTCTATCAATATAATACAACACATTAGTTGAAAGAAGCAGAGAGGTGATACTTGATTACCTCAAGTGTTGCAAAAAAAGTCATTGGAAAATATTTAAAAAATATTCTGCATAAAAAATAATTAAGGATAGAATTGAAAACCTGTATCTAATATCATGTCACTGGTGAAAGATGCATAGCTTTTTATCTATAAAATAGATACTACTTTTAAACTAAAGTGATAGTAGCATGTTCACTACTATCACTTTATGTTAATTTTTTGTTGTTTAAGTCAGGTCTTTCCATGTAGTTTAGTCTTATTTGAAACTCATTACATAGCCTAAACTGGGCTCAAACTGAGGGTGATTCTCCTGCCTCAGCCTCCCGAGTGCTGGAATTACAGGCATGTACCACCATGCCTGGCTTCACTATTATCACTTTTGTTTAGCATGGTAATTACTGCAAACTTTATCCAGAGAAATAAGACAAAGATATGAGTGAAAGGCATCCACATATGAAAGCAAAAGATGTTTTCCCTGTGTGTAAAGAAGTCTTATTCTATGTAAAATTCATTGGAATGCAAAAATATACAATACAACAAAACAAAATATGTTTGAATTAGAAAACCAATTCATCAAAAGTCACTTGCGTTTTTATATGCTAGTGATGAATCATAAAATGAATAAAATATAAATTAACAAAGGAACTGAAATACAATTATAAATAAATTAAACCTAAGAGCCATGACTTCTACACTGCAAATTACAAAACATTGCTGAAACCTAGTAAGACATTAACAGATATGTAACAATTATGTTTACTATGTGGATGAGTTAGTATTATTATCATGTCAGTACTAGCCGAAGTACCCTTTAAAACTAATGTAATGCTTATCACAAGTCAAATGAAAAATTTTTGCATAAATAGGTACATAAGCCCAAAATTTGCATGAAATCTCAAAGGATTCCAAACAGCTATTAATATTCTTGAAAAATAATAAAAAAGCAAATTTAGATGTATCCTATCTGAGAAAAACTAGGCTATTTGGTACCATTTTCATGAAAAACCCATTTATATTCTAAGACTTGTCAAGTCAAAGGGGCATTCCAAGCTAACTTAATACCAGAATGTCCCAGAAAGTGTTATCGAAAGGGTAGTACTAACCGAACTCATGGTATGATCTGTAGACGCTTCCTTCCTGTTACATAGTAAGTCAGTTATTCCTTGTAATGGTGGTTACACAGAGGTACACATAGTATTATATTGAAAAGGTGTAGTGATAGTGTTCTTGATTTTAGAGTAAAATTTTTATCTTTTCTTCGTTTAATCTGATGTTGACAATACGTTTGTGACAAGCTAGCTTTTATTAGACTGTGATAATGTCCTTCTATCCCTATTTTCTTAACAGTAATTTTTAAAATTATAAACAAGTGTTGAAATTTATGGAATGATTTTTCTTCATTATCAAGATGAAAATGTGATTTTTGTTCTTGCTTCTGTTTATGTGACGTATTATGTTTGTTGAGAGGTATATATTGACGCATCCCTGCATTTCTTGGGATGAAGGTTACTTGGTCATGATGTATGATGTTTGGATGATCTGTTACATTCTTTTTGAAAAACTCTTGATTTTTGCATCTGTATTCTGTCGGCCTATAATTCTTTTTTTTCTTTCTTTTGGGTTCTTGTCTGGTTTTAGAATCAGGCTAATGCTAGGTACCTGAAATAACTTCAAGAGTATGCTTCACCTTTGACTTTCATTAAAGATTTTGAGGACTTGGATGTTAGATCATTCCTGAAGTTTATATAGATTTAGGTTGTGAATCCAATAGGGAACTACTCTACCATAAAGAAGAATACATGTGAATCATTTGTAGGAAAATGGATGCTACCTGAGACCCTTTGTTAAGTCAAGCAAATCAGACACACAGGCTTAAATACCATGTGGTTTCTTTTATAAAGTTTGAAGGGAAGGAAGGGAAATGGGGAATAAAATAAAAATATATTATGCAGAGTTACAAATTTCCTATGATGGGTGTGATAATTATATATATATAAACTGCATCAATAAAATTAATTTTAAAAAAGAAGCCCAAAATATACAGAGCAAAATGAAGATAGTAGAAAATAGGGAGATCTTGTGAAAGGGAAAGTGACCAACTGGAGGGACAGGAGAGAAAGGGGATACAGAAAAGAACTAAAGTATGTGATGTACATGCACTAACTCCCCAGGAGAAATAGAATCATTTTGTGCTACAAATGTGTCCTAGTAAAATTAAGTTTTTTAAATGATCAAAATGAGCTAATGATATCCCTGCTATTTAGTTCAGTCATAAGGTCCTGACTCTGGAGTAAACCCCATCTGCTTCCAAGCAATTCACCTAACTGACTACCAGTAAATCGCCTGGCAACACAATTGATTGGCATGTAGCTCTGTGAATTTGTCCAGGTGGTGGTGTTAAGCAGCATTTACCTCCATGGGATTTGGGCTAGGTGGTGCTGCTGATCAAATGTACCTTCAGTAGGCTTGTGGCTGATATGGTTGGCGACCTTGTGTGCACTCCCTAGAATTTTTCTAAGAAGTGCAGTTGAACCAGTGTTCACTCATTGTGGATGCTATACATCCCCTTAGTACCTATTAGTCTTAATAAATTTTATTCCTCACAAAAGTTATATAGCTTTCCTGTCAACGTACTCCCCTACAACAAAACACCTGGGCCTAGGATGACTAATGCAACTCATCCTTTCTGATTGCAAACTTACTGCAAAGCTGCAGTACACAAAACTATTCATGTAAATGAATGGTATGGAATTAAAAATCTCATAAACCTTGAAATCAATTACTCATATTGTCGGTTTACTTTCAGCAAGGGTGCCAAAATTATTCATTTGTGAAAAGAAAATCTTTTCCATAAACTAGGATACTAGCTATCAACATAAGAAAGAATGAAGCTGAACTCTTCCCTTATTTTTATTAATTCGGAGTTCATTAATAATTTCATTTGAAAGCTAACCCGATAAATGTCTCCAATGAAAACATATGCGACAGTATTTGTGACAATATTTGATAATCCTTTTTTTGAGTATAGCATCAAAAGCAAACTCAGTGAAATAAAAACAATGAACTTCACTAAAATTAGAAACATTCATGTATTCAAAGATGGTATTAATAGGCTGTAAACATAGCACATTGAATAAAAGAAGATATTTTCAAATCATATGCAATGGAATTCATATCCAGAGTACATCTATTCCACTCAAAAACAAAAATCCACTTCAAAAATGGGTGAAGAATTTTAATAGACATTTATCTAAATAAAACACATGAATGACAAATAAGCTGATGAGATGATGTTAAATGTTATCAGTCATCAGGGAGAAGTAATCAAGGCCAGAACAAAAGAGCACTACATATTTATTCAAATGGCTATTATAAAACAAACCAAACCAGAAATTAACACATGTTGGACAGCTACTATAAAAACCATTTGGGTCTCAAATATTTGCCTTTTCTTGCAATTTAATTCCTAGATAAATAGTTTATAGAAATGATACAGAAACTCATACTCACATACTGGTATTATTCAGCCATAAAAGCAATGAAACTTTAATGTGTGCCTCTACATAGATGAACCTTGAAAACATCATACTAACTTAAATAAGCCAGGCACAAATGGATAATATTTTATAAATTCACTTGCATGCTGTGTCTAGAATAAACAAATTCATAGAGACACAAGTAGAATTAATTTACCAGGGATATTGCATAGGGATAATTGAAAGTTATTACTTAATAGTTGCAGAATTTGTGTTTCAAGTAATGAAAATATATTGGAAATAGATACTGGTGCTGTAACGTTACATGAAACTGTGAACCTACTCAGTTGCTTCTGAGTTACACAGTTTAAGATGCTGTAAGTGGTAAAAACGCATTTTATGCGACTTTAATATATGCATTGCCACGTTAAAAAAGGGACCATTTCTCTGACTAGCCTTCCAGCTTGGAAAGTGATTTCTCTGAAAACCACTTGTTAAATACCACTAAACTAACTTTTTTAAAAAAGGGTATTGAGGCTAGGGCCTTCCCACAGAGGTACATTATTTTTTTAAAGACACTAAGTAGCCATGTAATTAAGTTTGAACTTTTCAGTCCTACCACAACCTCCAAAAATGCTTGGATTATAGGCATTCATTCCCCTGCCCAACTTTCTGATTTCTTTAAAGTCTGTAGAAACTCTCTCACTGAAGCATACTCTGACCACCATAGGTATAATTAAAAACCACAACACAACCACTACTTTGACTTCCCGGTATACCTATTCCCATTTTTTTACTTTTTAAAAAGAATTTATTATTTTCTAATATATATTATTTAAACAGTTGTTATGTTTGGTGCTTATTTTGTGTCAATCCCTCTGTAAACTAAATTTCGCTGAATGGGCAAACTTTGTTCATAATAATAAAATAATGCTAGAACATAGGCTATGGTTCATAATTTCTTGTTGAATTAGTGTTTAAATAATTAAAGTCTTATTTTAAAGAATCATTCTCAGTGGAAGTGTAAGAATGCTGGATTTTATTTGAAAACGAGGACTGGCAGTATGTTGGGGAATTTTTGTGATGCCACTTAGATGCTTTTCCTGCTTAGCTGTTATTAGCCATTTCTTTTCTTACCATAATATGACTGAATAGTGGAGCTCTTGAAATATATACCATGGTTTTATTTATAGTATGTCCTTGGAAATATATGGTATATGAATACATTTAGCAAAAGATATTTCATTCTTCACTATTTTCACACTTTAAATTTTCCAACAGTTTTACCACATAGGTTGAAAAACACAAATACTGATCTAGTGATCTATAGAATAATCACAGATTTTCATGCCTTTTGATATATCATAAAAGAATAATATTTTACCAAGACAAATCTTAAGAAAGGAGACTTACTTGTTTACTGAATCAAAATTACCCTCTGTGGGTGTTGAATTGAAGTCAAATTTCTGTTAAATAGGGCCCTAAGAAATCAATTGTAACCAGCAGTTAATGACCAGTTTTCTAACAGCTTGAGGCAAAGCCAAGGGCAGTTAACACTTGAACAAATTAGTTGTTAACTGTGCTAATGACTGATTTTT